>WOVY01002924.1:0-244689 GCA_013436015.1 Rhipicephalus annulatus
CCGAATTTTTTTTTTAACTTCCTTCGAAAGAACTAGCTGTCACACATGGAAACATACTGTCTAAGGCACATATAACTTGGCATGTCAGATTATTGTGCCATCTTCTCCGGATTTCACATATCTGTATTGAATTGTGACAGCAAAACTTTACTTGCGGGGGGGAAATGAAGTGCTCACCCAAGGTGCTTGCATGTCGTGGAGGAAGACAAAGTCTGCTGGCCGCTGTACTCCCGCACGTGGTGAAATGCCAAACCCACCGAACACGTATAGACTGCACATGTGGGAAAAAAAGTGACAATGGTAGTCTTTCAAGCCTTCCCGTCTACTCTATGAGAGGACTGAAATGCAACACAGCATTCACTAAGAGTGCATCAATTGAATAGGAGAATGGACTAATGGGGTCGTTTCTCGTTAGACACATGTTAGGCACATTTCGCGTTAGCCAAACAGATAACTGAAGTGTCGTAGTTTTTCATTCAAGTACCGTCAATGTCAGATAGGGGTAACAAACAATGTGAACGCAGAGAACAGCTTGCCACGAATGGGGACAACCTCTAAATTATGCTAAGGTCAGCAGCTGCCAGCTTGTTAAGGATCAGGTGTTACATGATTCCGTTTAGCAAAAAGTAAGTTTTCCCATTAGCCAACCAAGGCCAAAAGTGGTGCTAGCCAACACTCTCAGAGTCACAATGGGGACATAACCCTTAACAGGATGCGTCACTGGCTGCCACCGCAGCTCTGTTGGTAGAGCGTCCCATGCACAATGCGAAGGTTGCGAGTTCAATCTCTAGTTGCAGCAAGTTGTCCTCTATCCGAATGCGCTTTATCTCATAATAAATGTGACACGTAGATGAAAATCGATAATAAGCACTGAGCATGGCTTCATAAGGAATGCATGAAACAGCTAAAGCCTTTTCTGTTCAAAGCAAGACAGACAGTGCCATTCAACCAATAAAAGCTGTCGCTTAATTTTCTCTTGGTTTCAACTCATGCACACTAGAGAAGCGATGCTTGGAAGGTCAGTGCTCATCGCGCTAGCACTGCGACAAGTGTCGGATGTTATTTCTGTTGCGCAGCAGTCGCTTCTCGAGCCGCATCGTGCCAACCCTTTGTATTTCAGGAACACCTTTTAAATAGTGCACAAGCAATAACGAGAGACTGAAAGCTGCGGCAGCACCTCACCAGTCTCGATACGTCCAGCCTGCCATCTTGTCGCAGGGGATGGGCAGGTCTCCCTGCGCGTCCACCAGCTCCCACGTGAGTGTGGTCAGGTCGAGTCTGTACAGCTGGTTCGAGTTGCGGTCGGTGAGGAAACCGCCAAACAGGTACATTGCATCCCCCAGCACTTGGGCAACTGCACCCGACGTGCCTGGTGGAATGTCCCCCGCCAGGCTTCGTGGCGTCCTGTTGTCACGTTATGAGAGTTCCGACACCCGATTTTCAAAGCTCAATTCACTGCAAAAGTGTGCCTACTTGGGCTGGTTGGTATTGCACTTTTTAAAAAAATACGCTTCCTTAGCACGCAGGCTACTTTTCAGAAAGAAGACAGAAAGTGTGTGCTCTTTTGTATCTTCTTTCCTTCTGAAGCGTTCCCTGTGCACTAAGAAAGCATATTTTTTTCAAAAATCAGTTTGCTGAGCCATAGAATCTCCTGAATACAGAGATGGCTCGAAGCAGAGTGCGAAGCTATGTAATGCTGATAATCTTAATTAGACATTAAAGTCAATTTTCAAAATGGCACACATTATGGCATTGACATTTTTCACCAGTGCTGCTAGTTGTGGCGACGTCAGGAATTAAAACACGCAAAATGGCCACTTGCGCATCGCCATCGGAGCCACAGAGAAAAGTGGCCGTGAAAACAGCACAATATTTCGTGCGAGCCTGTTACGAGAAGCTCACACAATGTGAAGATATCAGTGTACGTAGAAACTGAAACTAGCTTTTAAAAAATTCCAATTAGTTTTCAGGGTGCACCAAGGTAGCATCACCTAAGGTGATGCTACCTTAGGTGATGCATCAGCAAGGTCGGATCACCAACGTAGCATTACTAAGGTGCACCAAGGTAGCATCACCACCCACACTTTCTTTCTACACATTTTCATGCTTAGCATTCTCTAGGCACCTGAGGGCTTGACTTTTCATTGGAAGACGTGGCAGAGGTGTAAATGCCATAAATGGATTCAAAACACTCCTGAAGGCATGCACTATATGATGTAATCCCTGGAAACGCCCCTACACATCCAATACGTTTGAGTAGAGCTTGTGTCATGGCTAGTCGGAACATCTAAGTGCTAAGTGGAGTAAGCAGCGCATCTAGCGAGCAATTTAAGGAGACACTAACGTGCAACAACAAATTGATTTAAATTAACGTGTCCTCTGCAAACTCTATTGTCACTGATTTCACCCTCGTACATTATTAATACTCAAAAAAATCAAGGCCATAGTTACATTTTAAAATTTCACACTGAAATCACCACAACGTCACGGATTTCTAAGCAAGTTTTCGTATTTTGGCACAACGAAATTTCCTAAACTTTGCTATGTTGAGTCCATGGCTCACTAGAACAATGTAGTTCATTTTCACCGAATAGGAACAATGTAGGCCTTAGTAGACACCACCATAATCTATGATGTCTGGCGTGGGAACTACAAGGTAGCATCACCGCCCATACTTTCTTCTGGCACATTTTCTTGCTTAGCAAGCATCGTGTTGCAACAGGCTCAGTGATTTTAGAATCGTGAAAGTGTTATTCATCAATGCAATAAAAATTGTTTGTCTCGAAGAATCCCCTTTAAAGAAGGCAGGAGATGAGATCATCACACACAAAGCATATACAGCGAATAATTTAATGAAAACAAAAAAACTGAAAAATGGGTCAGGCAAACAGTGCATGAGCAAAAGTGGATGCAAACACGAACCGAAACCTGCGCATTTTTGTTTAAGTACGCTACCCCTACCTACATAAGCAGTCATCATAGTGCTTGATCAAACATGTGCAGCGCTCAAAATTATCTGCCCTAACCTAGCAGTGCCACCTGCCCATCTGTAAGCACCATAGACGAAGAGCTTGCACGCGCACCACACTTCTCTAGCAGCATACTGAACGTCTCTACTGTACAATTGTTTTTCTTTTTAATTTTTATCTCTACTATATGCTAAAATCACCGAGTTGTAGACTTGGCATCAAGCGCACTCTTGCTCAACACAGCTCTGGCAGCGAGTGTAAATTAAACTTCGATGACGCGACTGTTTTGGCACATAGCAAGGATGAAATTAAAAAGAATTGCACAAGCCTACAGTAATGTTGTCAAGGAAGTTTGCCACATGCACGAGCTCTCGGACTATTGCGCTAACAGAAAGAAAGCTGGAACTCCTGGCAAAATAGAGAAAAATTTTGAGTGCCAGGCATGTTTGACGTTGCATTCTGGGAGAGAATTTATGCACAGGTGATGGGTTAATGTGAAAAAAATGACGGGTTCGGATGTGCAATTGCTCATGAGCTATTCGCCCACCATGCCCCCACGCTTTTTTGTGTTTCATTTTCATTATATGAATTGATAGATGTGCTGCGTATGTGAAGTTCTCGTCTTCTTGGAAAATTTTGCAGTGCTGTTTATTTCACCAATACTTCTCCACGCGAACATGCGGCTTACTAACAACGTAAAGTGAAATGATCAGATCAAGATGGTCTCCAAGTTAAACTGTGCTCTGTCGGCAACTTAGGTCCCGTCATTACAGGTTGCTCCACCAGAGTGTGCTACATGTGACAAAATTAAGGGGAGTCGCAAGCAGATGCTGCTTTGATAACGGGTTTTCAAAATGAAGAAAACGCATTCCCCAATTTCATAGAGCCAACGAATATGACACACACTTTTCGTTTTGCTTTGCTAAGGGGAGTTTGACACGAGTGTTGAAGATTGGGCGAGTTGGTTCGTCGTACTTGAACTGGTATAGAGCATTACGGGGAAGAAGAAACGGCCGAGCAGACCGACACAAGAGGACAGAGCGTTAACTTCCAACTGAGCTTTATTGTCAAACTGCATCAAATATGTAGACTGGCGCAAGCATACAAAAACACCCTAATGCAACGACAAAATTACACACAACATCGCACCGTCACATATCACAGATTCATAAAACACCTTAGTTAATTGATTTATGGGGTTTATTGTGCAAAAAACACTATAATTAAAAGGCACATCATGGCGAGGCCATATTGTGTTGCCAAATTGATGGCGGCCGCTTGGGGTTCTGATCAGTTAGCTTGCTGCTAGCAAGTAAGGAGACACGGCTGCGAATTTGAAATGATGCCCACTGCGATGTCTCGTCACCATACGCTCAGTGTCAGACGGCGCAGCGATGCAGCTTTATCTGATCGCGGTCGCTGCTCCGATCATTTGTCTTGCGTCACACCTTCAACGTCAACAACGTTAGCGAGGCAATACAGGCTTCGCTTTTAAAAAAATGAGGACCGTTTGTCGCGCTTTCCGCATTACGCAAGCGCCATGCCGGGAAGCGAACGTCTTGTTACGGTGGCCTTGTTTCGCGCAGTATCGTGTTCGATGAGACAACCGTAGCCAGTTTCGCTAACGTTGTGGTCTTGCAAGTGCAAAGCGGCGTAGCCTGCGAGAATATCTTGGTGCTCTCATTGTGATCGAGGCGACAAAAGGAGCGGCTCGCACGTCAAAGCGAATGAAAGGCGCTTGGCACGCTGCCGAGGAGACGCACATGCAAGGAGCACACACACGGCCTCGCAGACGCGGTTTTGTTTCGCGAGGCCCGAGCCAAGAATAGCCGACAGCCCGAGATGACCGCGTTTTCGTAACTGCTGCCTTTTTTGTTGCTGTTGTTCTTGCCGGCAACGTTGCAACACGCTCGATATTGCTGGTGTCACTGGCAATCCCTAACCGATACACCCACACACACCACCAACAGTCAGCGTCTACTTGGCTTTACGCAAAGTAGCACAAGTGAAAAAAAGAAAAAAAAACATGCATGAGACTACAACAGGCATGCGAGTGCCTCATACGTCGTGTTTAATCGTTACTTACACAGCTAGAAAACGTTTCTTACCATTTCTCGAGGAAGGTATCGTAAAACCAGAGCTCATTGCCAGGCAGGTATATCGTCGTTCGCTCCGTCTCCTGCAATGATATTTTTGAAAACACACACGGTCGCACAATCCGCAGGGAAAGTCTTTTCATCACGCGCATTCGCCAAGTCGCCACAACACTCAACGTCGGTAACTGTGTCGCAAGCCGCGGATAAGCAGAAAGTTAAGGCGCGGTCACCGGTCGTTACGAGCTGAGCCACGATGCACACAATTAGGACACTTCATGCGTTAGCCGATCGCACGCTGCACAAACACCGATGCCGACTGTCACAGAAAGCTGCGCTGCACATATTAGACTTTACTAAGGCGGTTGATGGCACACTCTAAACACGCAGTGCTTTTAAAGCGGCTTGGTCTGAACCACACTTGTCTGGAGCGGTCGTGGCTTTGGACGTTTTCGGCACCCACACCTGCAGCGTCACATTACCTACAAGTTCACGCTTAAATTAAATCACAAGGACCTACCACGTCATATGACTGCGTTTGGTATCATTACTGCGTCGATCTCTACTCTCTTTCAAAAAAACGTTGGTTGAGTGCGCGCTCCAGACAAGACGCGATTCAGACTGTGGTATACGCTGTCAGCTGTGCACACATCGCTGCATCGTCAAAGCGCAGCGATTGCGCGCGATGCAGCGGTATGAGAAGCGAGAAACATGCGCGCACGGCTATCAAGACGCACGCATCGTACATCGAAACGAATAAACACGAACCGCCTGTCGAAAGATTCGCCGGCGTCGCAAATGGTCCTCCTGCGACGAACCTACCCGGTAGCCTCCCCAGACGAGCACGCCGTTCTTGTACGCAGTGGCGACGTGTCCCGTCCGCTGCAGCGGTTTGGTCGAACTCTCCGCGTTGCTCATGATGCTCGTTTCGCGCCCGGAACGAAGAAGACGCTCGCATTTGAAGATCTCCTCAGCCTGCTTCTCAACCTCCCGCAAACTTTCGTCACTGCTTCTGTCGCTAAATAATACTTCTACTGGATCGGCTATCGTCGACTAGTGTTGGCTGCGACCCTAAACTTACTATTTCAAACTTTTTGTAACAAAAACTATACCTATAAGAATTTCAACAATGCAACTTCCACCCAATGCCAATTTTTTTTAAATACGAGTTCCCGCTTTTCATTTTCGCGGCTATGAAGCAACACTATACAATGTTTTGGTGAATTTGGATTTCACGTTTTTCCGTCTAGCACGTTTCTGCCGCGTTCTTTTTTTTTTTTCCAACAAGCATGAACGTGGTTTAATGTATTTGAGTTTTCAGTTCACTTTAATTCAAATGACTTTTGTGTGGCGTGGCTATTAGCGAATGAAAACTCTATGGCCTATGTCATATGGTAACCATGATAACCGCGCGGCGTTCAAAACGCCAAGTGGCGAACTTGGCAAGGTGGAAATCGCCTATAGGCTGTGTTGTGGAACAACTGCTTTCCGCCATCGGCCATACCATGCTGAATGCGCCGGTTCTCGTTCGATCACCGAAGCTAAGCAGCATTGGGCACGGTCAGTACTTGGAAGGACACCGAGTGCTGATGGCACCATCTATTATTTATCTATTTTTTTTTTTGCAGAGAAGGAACAGAAGGAGGAGGGTGTTGTTTAATCTTGTGACGTCATTGGTTGCCCGTTTCACACGCGCACATGACCATACGTATAGCCAATTAAAATTTGATGCGTGTGCACATGAGTTTAAATGTGGCACCCAGTGCGCGTGACATACTCTATTTATTTTTTGAATCTCTCTTTATCTATTTTTTTCTTTTTGTTCTTTTTGTTTGAGAGGAGGAAGAGGGGTGGAGGGCTTTGTTTAATAATTCGTCGCCATTTGTTCCTCCTTGCATCACGCGCACGTGGAAACTTAATACGTGTGCACACAGGTTTATATTTGGCGCCAATGCAGTTGTGTGCGATATATCTAATCGACAAAACACAGAGGGCGCATGGCACCTTCTTCTTCTTTTTTTTTAATCTCTCTTTATCTGTACTTTTTTGTTCGGAGATAAAATAGAGGGGGGGGGAGAGTTCGAGGGCGTTGTTCAACTTTTCCACGGCATTCGTTCCCCAAGAAGGAAATAATGCATGTAGTGAATCGGAATTTGATGCCTGTGCACGTGTGCCTAAATGTGGCGCGCATGGCACTTCGATCGTGTGATATCTCTACTCGACAGATTTTATTGCCGGTTCGTACAATAGCACTAAGAACATATCCTATTTGTCGGGGTTGAACGTTCATATGACTATGAGAGACGTCATGGCGGAGGACCCTGCACGACTTGCGGGTCAGTATACGAGTGCCTTAACCACTAGACCACCGTGGCGGGTTACAATGGCGTTGATGGGCATTACAATCATTCCTCCTTTATATCGGTCACTCATGTGCCGCTCATTTATAAAAGCTGACGCAACAGTCGTTTGTTAAGTTACAGAGAATGACTTACGAGCATGGCCGGTGGCGGCGGCCAGCAAGCGCACACACATCCGCGCGTAGAAGTTGGCGCAATCGTGCTTGTGCGCCCCAACGAAAGAGCAGAGCAAGCTTTTTGTCGGAGAACAACAGACGGTGTAGTCACGCACCTTCGACGTTTTTCGCCAAGAGAACTTTACGCACTGCATAAGCTTGGCAAGATGAAAATCGTCCGTGATAAGTTGTGATGTGGAACAACTGTTTTCTACCATCGGCCATGCTGACACTGTTTTTGGACACGGACGCGTTCAGACGCAGCATGTCGTGTTCCGTCGGAGTGGTTGAAGTGGTCGAGTCGGGCCGCGGTTACCGAAACGCTGCAATGGGAAATGACGAGTACCGTTTGATTCTGCGTAATCCGCCCAGTGGACGTGTTGGTTGTGTCCTGTTCTCGGCACCGTGCAATTAAACGAGAGAAGAGAAAGGAGGAAGAATTGCTAAAACATAATTTTACTACATTGCTATAGGAAGAAGCAAAATCACCAGGAACGTTCACGGACGATATTCGCAAGGCTAGGCATAAGCTGGAAATTTTTGACATTGAGCGTTATAGGGGGGCTATAATTCGAGCTCGTGCTGAAAAGTTGTTAGTTGGTGAAGCACCAACAAAACGGTCCCTGGGTGAAGAGAAGAGATAAGCCTGCAGAAATACCATAGCGGAATGCATCACAATGGTGTCGTTTACACAGATAATAAGGGAATAGAAAACGTTTTTTTTTCTAATTACTATCGCGATCTGTTTAAGCGATCGGAGGTTGACATAGGAGTGTTTAGGAAGAAATTCTTACCTATGATGTCAAAAGTGCCCGAAAGTCTTGTTGTAGGGTTAGAACTGCCTATTTCAAACTTGGATGTTTAAAGAGCTATTGAACGGCTAAACCCAGGAAAGTCACCTGGACCAGATGGGTTGAGCGCAGCCTTTTACAAAACGTTTAAGTCCGAATTTTCTCCAATTTTGACTAGTCTTTTCAATGAAGCTTACAAGTATAAGATGTTGCCTCCCGGCAGCTTTCTGACGGCGCACACTATTCCAATCCCCCAAACAGAGGATAAAACTAAACTCCGCTTAATAAAATCGTATCTCCCCATTAGCTTAACAGATGTAGATTGCAAGATTTTCATGAAAATATTAGCTGAGCGATTACAGGGAAGAAGAAAGGAAACTAGGAGGAAGAGAACGGCAGGAAGGTTAACCAGTCTATGGGCCGCCGGTTTGCTACCCTGCGCATGGGAGGGGGAGATGAAAGACAGAGAGCAGAGAGGGAAAAAAGATAAACACAGCACATTCGGCAGCATCACGCGCGCACACTCACTCATAGTCCAGTCTTGTCTTTCGCGGTGTGTGACATTACTGTTACAGCCGCTTCTTTAAGTCCGTGTCACGTAGGAATTTCAACAGAGCTTTCGTCGCCTTCTATTGCAATGTCTTCTCTCGGACACTTGACAGAATAGTGTCCACAGTTGGCTGTTGTCGATGCGCGCAAAAACGGACGCCAGTTACTGTCTCTGGATGTCATACAACGGACAATCACACAGGATGTGGTGTAGCGTCTCTTCGCAATGACAGGCATCGCAGAGAGCGTTGTCGGCCATTCCTATGACAAAGGAATAAGATTTTGTAAATGACGATCCCAGCCATAAGCGATGAAGAAGGGTGGCTTCTCTTCGGTCGAGCTCAGTGGGCATGCGGAGAGCCATCAAAGAGGACAGGTTGTGTTGACGATTCGTCTCGTTGCTTGGTGGTCACCATTGCGAAAACGTGATTTCACGCGCAGGTCGTCGAAGATTAGTGGCAGCATCGGTCCGCGAAAGTGGTATGGCTTCTTCTCGTGTTCCTTCAAGGGCTGCCCGCGCGGCAGTATCGGTATGTTCGTTCCCTATGACGCCGCAGTAACTTGGCAGCCACTGAAACGTCACATGATGCCCTTTCTCGTGTGAAGTGTGGAGAAGGCATCGAATTTCAAAAACAAGCTATTCGTACGGCCCGCGACGCAGTGCTGAGAGCACTGATTGTAGGGCAGCCTTTGAGTCGCTGAAAATCGACCATTGTTGCGGTGGTTGCCGATTGACCACACAATGTGCAGCACGCAAAGCAGCTAGTTCCGCTGCTGTAGATGCCGTGGAGTGGTCAGTCCTAAAGCTGATGGTAACACCTCTTACTGGGACAACTACTGCACCTGACGAACACTGACGGTTCATGGAGCCATCGGTATATATATATATATATATATATATATATATATATATATATATATATATATATATATATATATATATATATATATATATATATATATATATATATATATATATATATATATATATATATATATATATATATATAGTACTGTCTGAATATTTCTCGTGCAAAAGAATAAGAGAAAGTCAATTGTTTCAGCACGGGCGACGAAAGCTCTGATTTCCTCCGGACCCTGGTACACAGATGCACTATGGGTCGAATAAGACACTAAGGGGGTTCGATGGTTTAGATGCAGGAGTGAAGCCCGAGGGAAGTTTCTCGTTGTATTTCACGATCATTTTAGCGAACGATGCTTGACGCCTCTCTGAAGGCAACAGTGCAAGGTGATGACAGGTAGTACGTGCCAAGTGTCTGACGTGCGTTCTCAGGACTTCTACAACAATGTGATTTTGTATCGGATAGTCACCAGCAATTGCAATTGTTGCCTCTGTTGACGTACATCTGGGTAGACTGAAGCACACACTCAGTGCTTGGGCTTGCATACTGCCTGTAGAACACGTAAATTGGTCTTGCAGGTATTGCTAAGCACGGGCAAGCTATATCTCAGGAAACCGAGAAACAGGCCTCTGTAGAGTTCCATCATTGCGTCAACTGACATCCCCCACGCCTTTCCTGCCAGGAACTTGAACAATTGGGAAATAGCGGTTAGGCACTTCTTCATATAGGCCACATGCGGACTCCAACAGAGGTCCCTTTCAATGAGTATGCCCAGAAACCGGTGGGTTCTGGCGTAAGAAATCGGCCGCCCGCAGATTGAGATGACATAAGGGGTCATCGCTTTGCGAGTGAAGGCCACCAGCGCGCATTTTTCTGGTGATATGCTGAGACCTTGTTTTAACAAGTAGTTGGCAATCATAGTTGCTGCTTTTTGAAGCCGGGAACGTATCTGAGAACGTGTGACTACCGAAGTCCAGACACAGATGTCGTCTGCGTATATTGAGATTTTAGTGGTACTTGGCAATTATTCAGCAAGGCCAATTAGTGCAAGATTGAATAACGTCGGGCTAAAAACTCCGCCTTGAGGAACACACCTGGAAGTATAGCGTCGCGTAGTTAGGCCATCTTCTGTTAACACAAAGAATGATCTTGCAGCCAGGTAACTTGAAATCTACCGAAAGACTCGACCACCAAGGCCAACCACCGCAAGAGCACCCAAAATGGCTTCATGTAGTACATCATCATAAGCGCCTTTCACATCTAGATATAAAGCTGTAGATAGCTGCTTACAACATCTTTCGTGCTGAACGTATGAAACTAGATCAACGACATGGTCAATGGAAGAGCGGTCACGTCGGAAACCAGCCATGAAATTCGGATAAATCTTGTAGTATTCAATATACCACTCCAGGTGGCCTAGTATCATCCGTTCCATTATCTTCCCTACGCAGCTGGCCAGTGCAAGTGGGCGGTATGAGGCGAGTTCGAGTAGGGATTTGCCCTGCTTCAAGACGGGTAACAAGCGGCTTACTTTCCAGTCATCAGGAACATTTCCATCCTGCCACGAGATGTTGTAAAGGCTCAACAGTTCTCTCCTTGCACCTTCTCCAAGGTTGCACAAGGCTCGATCAGCACGGAATACCATCTGGGCCCGGTGAAGCTGAACGCCTGCAGAGAGCTAGTGCCGCCTCGAGCTCCTCCATTGTAAAAGGGAGGTCATGTGGTGGTCACGGGAACGGTGGACGTCACCTCTCACTAGAGAATCTGGACGAGTGGCTTGGTTGGCCATCTGCGCACAGAAATATTCTGCGACATCGATGTATTGCCTCCTTTGAAATAGCGTGAGCGCTTTGAATGGAAAACGCTGTCCCGTAGGGTGACGCAGGCCTTGCACCGTTTTCTAAACGTGTGAGAGTGGCTTGCGAGGGTCTAGTGAGTCGGAGTGACTGGCAAAACATTGTCCATTGTTCCGACGCCAATCTATCCATGCGACGCCGAATCTTCTTCTGCATCCTCCTGACTGCCCTAAGATCTTGAATTGATTTTGTACGCCGATGCCGACGCTCCGCCCGGCGTCGAAGTGCTCGGAGTCGCTCCAACTCGATGTCAAAGTCGTTTCGTGTGGAAAATATCGTCACCGTGCGAATGGCATTTTGCATTGGTGAAGCCCTTTACAGAACATCATCAAGTGTTCGGCAGTTTCCTCCTCCTCTCCACACGCACTGCATACCGTGTCTACCCCTTCGTATTTGGCCCGATATGTCTTGGTTCGCAATACTCCCGTCCTGGTCTCAAACAGTAACTACCCCGAGTATTATTATAGATCCTTTCCTGGGCGATTTCCTGCTCAAAACTTTGATAGATCTCTAGTGCGGACTTCTTAATCATGCCAATTCTCCACATATCGGTCTCAGCTTCCTTCAACTTCTCAATTTCTTAACGGATAATTCTTTTTGGTTCAGCCCCGTGTGTTTTCTAAGTATTTACCAGTCAATTTTCTGGTTCGCTTCCTCAATTTTGTATCGACATTCTTCATGCACAAATAGATGAAAACCTTCTTAGCCCAATGCTCATCCCCCATTTCTCTCAATTGCGTCTCAAATTTATCTTGCTGCTAGCTTCCCTGCCCTCAAATGATGTCCATCCCACATCATCTTGTACTCCCTGATTTGGTGTATACCCGTGAGCTCCTAAAGCAAGCCTACCTATTCCACGTTGCTTAATTTCTTATCTTGCTTGAAATTCTGATCTCATGAACAAGACCGCATTGCCGAACGTCCGAACAGGAACCATGACCCCTTTCCATATTCCTCTCACATCATACCTGTTGTAATTTCACAGTGCCCTGTTTTTCATCACCGATGCATTCCTGTTACCTTTAATCGTCACGTATATTTCGTGTTCCCTTTAGGTACTTGGTCCCATTGCTTATTCATACGCCCAGATATTTGTATTTATCTGTTATCTCTAGCGTGACCTTCTGTATTCTAAGCTCACTACCTTCATTATCATTAAAAATGGCAGCATATCCACGGAGTGAATGATGGATAGTGGGACGAAGCATCCGTCCGTCCATTCGTTCTTGCTTCCGTCCATCGATGCGTGCGTCTGTGTGGCCGCCCGTGCGTCCATCGGCCCGTCCGTGCGTGCGTCTGTTCCTGCGTCCGCACTTTCATCTGTGCGTCCGTCCCTAGCTGCTTTCGTCCATGCATCCGCTCCTGCATCCGTCCATGCGTCCATTCGTCTGTGCAGCCATCCGTGCGTCCGTCCATGCATCTGTCTCTGTGTCCGTTCGTCCATCTATTAACACTCCAAGTACCACCATCTCGCAACTTTTGATCATATATTCCTCATATAGAAGCACCGCCATCCAGCGGACATTCCATTGACTGAACGAGAGGAGGCACACGCACACTTTCTTACGGCTTGCGCTTCGTGTGGACCTCGCTCGCTGGATTCGGTGCCGACCGGTTGTGCCCTCGCGATCTCCGACGTCAGCGTAGCTCTGTCCGACTGGGCTCGCCCTACGTCATCTCCTGGCGCCGACCTCCGACGACAGTGTAGCTCTGACCGATGTTATGACCGCCATCAGTAGGCGCCATGCTGTCGCTGGGAAGCGTAGCCGGGCAGCGTTCCCACGCCTGGAACCCAGTTTTCTCGGAACCAGCGTCCAGAGATGACGGGGGAGCGGCGCTCTTTTAATCCTCAAAGAGGTAGCCGACTGGTCGGCTGCCTATGCCCGCCAGGTATTGTCCCTGCTTGCAGGAGGATGAGACGTCATGTCGCCACGACACCGTAAGCCGTTCCAGAGAGGACAACAAAGACAGCGTCTTCCTTGGAAGAAACCGCGGCCGCGGCCACAAATTGCCCTGCTAATTGAGCGGACAAATCGGCGGACCGTTTGATGTCTGCTGTCAGGAGCGTGGGACCCCTCGACCAGCGACACACACACGACGAGAAAGAGCCCCTCTGGCGCCACGTTGCAGTGCAGTGATCACGACTCAATATTGGATGTTCACGTGGGCCGTGCATGCTCGTACCCCTCGCCTGTTGTGTGTGTGTGATTGGTGTTCCACTCAAGAAGGAGGAGCCCGACAGGGCTCATAACGACGCCGCAGAGTACGGGACGTCGCTCTGAACTGTGTAACGGTTCAACCACCACGCTCGTGGTTTGTGAACACTCTCAACCTTTCTATGCTGTAAATATTTCTAAATAGTGCCATAAACCTGTTGTGTTTTCGTATCCTCCAGCGACCTTCCTTCCGACCCGTAACAACTGGTGGCAGCGGTGGGATACGGCTCAGCACCCCGAGCCACAACGACTGGTTGGCAGCGGTCGGATACGAAGCTACAAGTGACAACAACAGTCGGCCCAAGGGAAGCAGCTGGCTCGAGACATGGATCACTTATGGGTGAGTGCTTGGCTTTTCCTTTGAGTGAACCAGGTTCTAAAAGAGTGTTACATTTTAGAATTGGTAGTTAACTTTGCCGAAAGACTCAGTTTCGCCGTTTCGGGAAGTTATTTGTGGAAGTAGTGAGCACTCAGTACGATCATGGACTTACGGGAGCTGCAGAAGTCAGACTTGTTGCTGTTGTGTGAGGAATTGGGGATCGATACAAAGGGTTTGGCACGAAAAGCTATAATCATTCAAGCGATTAATGATTTGGGGGCTGATGATGAGGAACTAAGTGAAGAATGGGACCTCATCATTGAAAGAAAGTTAAGAGCAGCTCAGATGGAAGGAAAAGGAGAAGACGAAAAACTAGACCTCAAGCTAGAGTTTCTCAAACAAGATAACGAATTGAGTCAGAGGCTGGGACCCCAGTGAGTAGTACTACTTCTCGAAAATGAGGCAGAGTTCGAGATGTTTAGGTACATGCAGCCATATGAGGTATCATGGGATATGGGCCTGTATCTTAGACTGTTTGAACGAAAGTGTAGGCAACTGTCGTGTGAGCGAGACACGTGGTCTCAGAAGCTACTCACGGTTCTGCCTAGCAAGGCAGCGGATGTTGTTGCGCGACTCAGTGAGCAGCACGCGAACAACTACGAAGTTGTTAAGGCAGAGCTAATCAGAAGATTTAGAATTTCTGTTAGCAAAAGAAAGAAAGACTCAGACCAGAGTCTGAAAGCGAGGCGCGTCGCAAAGCGCCGGAAGTTGAGGCGCGTCAGGAAGCGCTTGAACCAGAGATCGCGCCAGTAACGGGCCCGCGTATTGCAGAATCCATCAAGATAGAGCATGTAGAGAACGAGCCCTTGGCCAGTCTCGAGGTAGAGGACAGTATCAAAAAACGGTCCTTGCGAGGACGAGGTGTGTGCCAGCAGCCCTAATGGGCTCAGTAAGGAGCTGGAAACCATCCCCATGCCTCGAGAGGACGTCTCGAAATTTTCACATGTAGATATGGTTAGTGCAGTGGCTAATGATTGCAAGAACGCGAAGCTTCAGGAGTGCAGCGATGCCATCGGAGAGGGCCCAGTTAATGGTTTCATCAGCGTTGACATAGACAATTTGGTCCGACAGTCCGTCGTGATACAGAGTTCCAAAAGCGTAAGCGGGAGGAAAAATGTAGCACAAGCTCCAACGAGCTTCCCGACCCCCTCAGTTCCCGACGCGACATGATGATGGCATCGAGAGAAAGGAGGCAAGAAAACATCGCCGAAAAAGAAAGAAGCAGAAGCGTTCGTCACTGCGTAAGCCTAGGACAGGTCCCCCTCAGTCGCAAGAAAGACGAGAGGGTAGGCCGTTAGTCTGTTACAAGAAACGCCAATGGTGGCGTTCAGAGAGGTACAAGTGGCGAGCCAGGTGTGGAGGGGGAAAGGAGGGACGTCACCCAAACGAAGCGCGCGGTTCAGTTCGACGACTTCGGAAAAGCGGCCTCGCCGGAAGGGTCAAAGTCGAAAGGGCAGAGTGGCTAAATACCGCGCAGGGGTGAATACAAAGGGAAAATGGCACAGGCTCCCCCCCAGCTTCTGGCGTCACTTACAAATTCCTACGGGGAATAGGACGAGGTGCAGATTGAGGCGTGACAACAGGACACAGCCTAGCATTCATGCGTTTTGTAGCCTCTGGCGTGTTCGAAAACCACTGGGACCGCGACCCCATCGTGTGCGATTCAGGCGAAACTAGTGTAGAAAAGGGGCCCGGTCAGTTTTAGTAATTGTTGCACGCGCATACTAAGTATGGTTATTCAGTGCAAACATTGAAGATTCATGTTGGAGTCGTTTGAATGGTGTATAGGTTACAAGATTTGATGTAAAGTTTGCAGAAAGAAAACCGCTGAACTAGAAGTGCTTTAATCACTAGTACGAAAATATCGAGAAGGTAAAAACAGAAAAGTGTTATTTTCGAGTGTTTTTAAGGTTTAGTGTTATATCGTATGCCTTCACTGTCATGTGAATTTGGAGTGAACGAGCATTTGAGGGAAGATGTTAACATAGACCCAATGATTACGTGAAGTTTGGCGCGACACTGTGGAGCCGTCGCTGCGCGCTGTGAGAATTGAGAGCAATCGGTGCACAGTTTTAGCAAAAACCTGTGCATTATTGTGAGGTGCTTTTGATGAGTATTACACCGAAGATTATTTTTGTGTTGTACACAGAGTGTTACAACGTAACGTAAGAATGTTAGAAAAAGTGTGAGGGATTATGCGTTTGGTTAATAGCGCCGTGTATTTTGCAATGCTTAGAAATGAGAGTAATTGAACGCTCAGGAGAGCCCAGTGAGATTTACTCAGAGGCATTAGCAAAGGCAGTTTGCTTCAACCAAACGAACTTTCTAGAAAGAAGTGTTTGTCTCTGTTTTGTTGGTTTTCTTTGAAGACAATTGATCAAGACATCATATGAGCGGAACAGTAAACTTTTTCTCAGGTTGAGCGAAACGAACAGTAATTTTGGCCACGGCGTAGGCAAAAGTTTCAGGAAAGCTAGATAGCTTAGTGTTTCAGTAGTAGACAAATATTTGGCGGCCGTAAACAAAGACGGACATTCGGACAAAATTAGCGCTCACTGAATCCGAGTTCCTGACTGATGCTCTCAGCGGGACAGAACCGATGAAAGTGGTCAGCGATGAAAGGGAGCCTGCTGTTTTATATCAGGACGACAATAGTATCAAGCAAAGCTGCGCTTTACTTGCGCCAGAATTTGGGCTCTCGTGAGATAACGTACTGCGCTTCAGGAAAGGAGTGCGCCTGCATTGTGTAGAGCATTCATCAGTGGCAGTGTTATCTCAGGGGGGCTAAATTTAAAGTAGAGACAGACCAGTGTCTCCTTACTTGGCTGCAAACCATGACATCAAGGAACAGTCGCCTTGTGAGGCGGAGCTTGATTCTTCAAAAATATCATTTTGACATTAGGTAAAAAACGGGCAAATTGAATGGAAACGCTGACGCGCTCAGCCGCTCTTTCTAAACCATTCTGGAGTGCTCTTGGTGTATCAAAATTGATATTTTAGTTTTTTTCGTGCATCTTATTATGTGAATTTGTAAGGTAGCACGTCTGGTTTCTCTGCTCAAGTGAGTCCTGAGAGTTTTGAGTGTGAGCTTTTGTCAAAGCTAGTAATTAAAATTAGTTTGCCATCCCTCTTTTGGCTTGGTTTGTTCGAAGGGGGCCGAGTGCTTGCTTGTACATGTAGTCGAGTATCAGAGATGCTGTCGAAGATTCGGCAATCACCCGGACCATGCCACAAGCGAAGGCCAGTTCCTGGCATTCAACTACTGACCCTTTCGTCGTCCCTGCGAGCAGCAGTGTTGACTACTGCCCTCCGTGACTCATCTGGTGAGGGGGAAGCTGTTATGACCGCCATGAGTAGGCGCCATGCTGTCGCTGGGAAGCGTAGCCGGGCAGCATTCCCACGCCTGGAACCCAGTTTTCTCGGAACCAGCGTCCTGAGATGACGGGGGAGCGGCGCTCTTTTAATCCTCAAAGAGGTAGCCGACTGGTCGGCTGCCTATGCCCATGTATTGTCCCTGCTTGCAGGAGGATGAGACGTCGTGTCGCCACGACACCGTAAGCCGTTCCAGAGAGGACAACAAAGACAGCGTCTTCCTTGGAAGAAACCGCGGCCGCGGCCACAAATTGCCCTGCTAATTGAGCGGACAAATCGGCGGACCGTTTGATGTCTGCTGTCAGGAGCGTGGGACCCCTCGACCAGCGGCACACACACGACGAGAAAGAGCCCCTCTGGCGCCACGTTGCAGTGCAGTGATCACGACTCAATATTGGATGTTCACGTGGGCCGTGCATGCTCGTACCACTCGCCTGTTGTGTGTGTGTGATTGGTGTTCCACTCAAGAAGGAGGAGCCCGACAGGGCTTATAACGACGCCGCAGAGTGCGGGACGTCGCTCTGAACTGTGTAACGGTTCAACCACCACGCTCGTGGTTTGTGAACACTCTCAACCTTTCTATGCTGTAAATATTTATAAATAGTGCCATAAACCTGTTTGTTTTTCGTATCCCCATTTTGTCAGCGTTCGTTTCCTCAACCCGAAGCTACACCACGCTACCACAAAAGACCGGGCAGACCCCGATCTGCAGCAACTGATGAACAGCGGCGGGGTCCGCAACAACGGGTCCTCAGTGCTGGGAGCCACAACACCGACTGCACTTGCTCTACGCCATCTCCTGACGCCGACAATAGCTCTCGCAAGTGGTGCCCCATCCTCACACTCCTGTGACCGTGTTTCCATCTTTCCTATCTCTCCTATCCCCTCGATATATCGTCGCTCTCTGGCTTACCTCATGCCTCTTTCTCTCTCTCTCTACACCTTTATTCCTATCTTTTAAATCTCTCCTCACCCCCTTCCCCTGTGAGCTACTGTTGACGTGTCGCTCGCTGAAGCAGACAGTTACGGGGCTCACATTTCTCTTCCTTTCTCTCTTAGAACCACTTTGTGTCTACTTCCCACCTTTTACCACCTCGAGTTCATGGTATATACTAGTTCACTGTATTCATTGCACTGCGGCCCAACGCTCGCTAAACCTTTCTAAAACCTAGGAGGTTACGCCCAGCAAGTATAACGTAGCAACCCTTTCTTGACTTCTGTGCGTTGTTGAACAATAAAAAAATTCGCAGCGTGCGCGTTAACTAAAAGCCAAATTCTCCTTTCTCTCATTCCCCCTTAGCAGCCATCGGCATGTACATTGAGCATTATCTTTTATTGTTCAACAACGCACAAAAGAAATCTCTTACCGGCACCACCTTGGAGGTCAAAATGTTATACTTGTTAAGCACTACTACAACGGCTATGAGGGACGAATAGGTGCCGCTATAAGAAGATTCGCCCCTAAAATCATGACTGCTGATTTCTCCTTACTGAACCTGAAATCTCACCTATCTCCCTCATTACCGCAGATGTCCATCAATCTTTGCAAATCTTCCTTGTCAGCCATTATCAATATATCATCTGCGTACATCAATGTTGGTAGTGCCTGTTCAATGAGTTTTCCTTGTTCGACGTAAGAGAGATTAAAACCAAGTCCACTTCCCTCTAATTTGGCCTCTAATCCTTGTAGGTACATCATGAATAACTAGGGTGACAGAGGACATCATGCCTAAGCCCCCGTTTTACTTCTGCGGGCTTGGATACCTGTTTTTCCTCCTTTATAACTATATACCTTCTTACCTTTATATATATCCTTTAAAAGATTAGTGACTCCATCTTTCACACCTATAGTGTGTCCAGCATTCCCCACAAGTCCTCTTAAACCACGTGCGCTATCATACGCTCCCTTGATATCCATAGCAACAGGGGCCTGTGTTCCTTTTTTGCTATTTTGATACACTGCGTCAGTGAGAACAGATTGTCTTCCAACCTCCTGTGTTTCCGAAACCCATTCTGTAGTTCACCCAGCACCCCCTTATCATCTATCCATGCCTGCAGTATTTCCTTTATAAGCTGCATCGCCAGCCTGTAGACCACTGTTGTAACTGTTATAGGACGGTAGTTGTTTATGTCAGCTTTGTTCCCCTTTCTTTTATAGATAATGCTTATCCTGCTAAGTTTCCATCCATCGGGGACTTCACCATCGATTATTATTTTGCTCACTGCCTCTATCAAAGTCTGCTTAGACTTCGGACCCAATGTCTTTGTCAGCATAATTAGAATGCGGGCCTGTTGACGGTACTACTAGGAATCCTCTTCTCAGCCCTTTCCCACTCTCGTTGTGAAAATGGAGCCATTGCACCACTTGATTCATCCTTGTCTATTATGGTGCATAAGGTACTTCGTTGTTGAAATTTTTCTGTCACCCTTGTTCTTATATATTCAACAGCTTCGTCCCCTTCTAGCTTAATTAGCACCTTTATCTGTAGTTATAAACATTTGTTCTAGACTTGTCTCTTTTCTTAGAGAGTTTAGATGGTTCCGAAATTCGCAGCTGCCCTTCTATCCTTTTTATGTACTTCTGCCAGCCACTGAGCCCCCTTTTTTCTAATCTTTTCATTGATCAGAAGGGATGCTTCCCTTCTACAGCTTAGAAAGATGTCCCATTTTCTTTCTACATGATCTGTCGGTTCATCCCACTGCTTAGCATGTCTGTGTTCCCGAGAGGCTTCCTGACGTTTTGATATGGCTGCCTTAACTTCCTCATCCCACAAACTCTTGGTTTTCTGTCTCCTTTCCCGGGGTGACTTGTCAATACCCTTAGCAAGCTCTAGATTAAACAGTCTAAATATATTCGTGTATGTCCACACTGATTTATTATTCTCAGTAATTACTTTCTCATTTTGTTTAGTAGCTATGTCTATTTGCCTTCCTGAGTAAAAATTTTCCTGTAGTTGATCATCTTGTCATCTTCCCACTTTCACTGCTCTTCCAAAACTTAGCTTGAAGTATTGTGTTATACGGCGACCTCTACACCGAAAAGACACGGGAAGAGGGAGGTTGGGGAGGTCATCCGAGAGAGTCGTCGGTCAAGTTTCGCTGTTGCGCGAGGATAGCAATTTCAGCGCGCGGTCGCCGTTGACGCCGAAGAAACAACGCGCGTCTTTCCCTCCTCATTCGTCCTCGCACTTATCACGTGCCGTTATCGGAGCTTGAACAGCCATGAAGCTGCCAGTGTCCCTCGTCTCGCAACTGCGGCGCACAGCACGGCACAACTTTTCGCGAGCAAACATGGCCCTACTGCACTCGTCTGCTAGCAGCACAGCAGCCGCCGGATCGGTATGTGAACAACCACGCTAGTAGACGCCGAGAACGTTGCTGAAGACGAGCATATGTCCAGCACATCGCGTAAATGCCGGCGTGAGGGCATCGGTGCGCTGCGACTGGACAAGGGCGCGGGTTTTTTATCGCTCTCTCGCGGGCCGGCGCATCGGACGAGCTTGGCCACCTCACGTTACAGAAGTGCATCGTAAACGCGCTACTAAGTCTCGTGAACTCTTCGTTGCTCGCGTCTTCGGTGTCTCGGCGTCGACATCGATAAGTGACGATGTGGTGAAAAAAGGCGCCAGCATCTTCCCGCGGTGGGAACTCGACAGTTGGCACGAGACGCGAGCATGCGCAGTGGGGGTGTCGACGACACCGTCGACGCCGGATTTGAGAGTAGGTGCGACTACGAAATGTTCTGCATTTAGAACGTGTGCAGTAAAACACTCGCAGCTCCCTGTATCATGGAGAGGGCATCACGAAAAACGTTTTCCGTCATAGGATGAACTCTGAACAGCTGCAGGGCTCGAGGAATGTGAAACATCGATCTGCACAAGTTGCGCGTACGTAGTAATAATTTTTTTTAACGAAACGCACTTCGGCAGGTCAGTCTAGCTGTCAAAAATTAGTTGCAGTCACCGCAATGTAATAAAAGGTGTAACTTTCGTTCCTGTTTACAAATGAACATTTAGCAATCGAACGGCACGCACTCTAAGCAATACTGCCGAGAATTCGTGCCGGTCGATTGAAGAAAAAAAATTTAAAAAAGTGTTACAGCATTGAAAATATTGCTTGCGCCAAACCGCTTCTCTCGGATGTTATGTGCCACGCATTCATTTACCCCTGTCTTTTTTTTTTCATCTGCAGGGAGACTATCGGATCGAGTCTGACACATTTGGTGAACTCAAGGTGCCGAGCGACAAATACTATGGAGCGCAGACTATGCGTTCTATGCTCAATTTCGACATCGGTGGCGAGAACGAAAGGATGCCGGTAGGTGTTGTGGAGAAGGGAATTTCTGTGGTGATTGAGCATTTGGTGTTGTTTGAGAGCAAAAGGCTACTTTCAAATTGGCACGTGCATTTCATGCAATGAGTAGCCTCATCATTATTTAAGTAAAGTATTTTACAGACAAATTCTTGTAGTTTACTGCAGGACCACACTTTCCTCAAGATTTCGCTCCGGATAGTTAAAGGGTCCGTAAGCCACCTCCAATATTTTTTCAAGCATTTCAAGTAAACGCGCGCATTGTGTGCAGAATGCCGGTGCGATCAACGATTATGCAAGTGGCAGTGCTAGGGGCCGCCAGCGCGCCACAAATATCATGAAACAATCCCTCCTCCTTTCGGGCCTTCGCATGACGCGCCGCACCACATTTCTGGTGCACCGAGTCAAATATGCCAAATATGCTGTCAAGCAAGAGCCTATCAGTTCTGGTCAGTCTGCAAGCAGCTGTCCGCGCTGCTTGTTTTTCGTTATGTTGCCTGCGTGTGTTTATAACATGGGCAGGGCACAGAGGGTCCATCGCATTGGCAATCCATTGAAGGCATGTGCGCAACGCAGCTAGGCTCCATACCTGCATGATTACCTGATGGTTCGCCAACAAGCACACAACTGTCGGCAACCGGAAGCAGACGGTGTATCAAGCAGCGCGTCAGCGAGGATGTAGCCACGCGAGATTGGGAGGGGTGCTAGGCGAAAGGGAAAAGTGGCATGGAAGAGGACGCCACCGGAGGGAAGCGCAGGAAAGAGTGAAAGATGTGGTCGTCACGGTTCTGACAATCAAACGCGTCTAACTCCGCTATTACTGCACTGTTTCGAAATATTCTCACGGCTCCGTGTTCGTTGTACACTCGTGCACAATTTCCTCACCACTGAATTTCTACCTCTGGGTGGTTTACAAGCCTTTTAAATGCTTGACGTGACATAATAGCTCAAATTAGATGCTGTACGCAAATGTCGCAAGGTGTTGGAGCAACGACCTAACAATTAGTGTGCTGCACAGCTATTGACCAAACATGCAGAAATACCTGAAATAAGTTCAAAGCTACTTGTATGAAACAACAGATGAAAGAAGATGGGTATTTAGAGAGCTCATCTTTTTGTTTGACGCCACCTCACTAAAAACCTGCAGATAATGAAGCCGAGGAAGGTATAGCAGATGTTAATTGTACAATTTCAAGTGTATTATAGTAATTGCGATATAGATGTGAAAGCTGTAAAGTGGACAAGAAGACAACTGGCCAATATGACTGAAGCCAAACCTTCCACACATGCGGTCGTGGCTACGAGCAGGGCTAACTCCCAGGTTTGCATGCAAATAAATACCCAATAAATGGGATGAAAGAACGACTGCCACCGCAGCGCTATTCGTGGAGCATTGTATACTTCGTCAGGATGTTGCAGGTACAGTCCCTTTCGGCAACAAGTTGTCTTTTAATCCCTTTTGTTTTGTTCCCATCTATATTACAGTTACTACGAAGCACTTCAAGCAGTTAACGTCCCCGATACCATCCTTGGCTCCATTATCTGATGGCTTTCATTGAAGTTGTATATAACAATGTACCTTACGATTGGCTTGCTTTGGCTCATGTACGTATGAGGGAATCGGGTGTCAAATTACTTGCGTCAAGTGACTTAGAAGGTAGAAATCGTCACACTGACATAGTTTGTGACTTGGAGCCTTGGTATTTTTGGCTTGGATTGTTCTTTCCTCTACAAAAACTGTAAACAACCTGCATTGTCAATGTTTTCCAGTTTCCAGTCATCAAAGCTTTTGGCATCCTCAAAAAAGCTGCGGCCATCGTGAACAAGGAGTATGGCCTGGACTCTAAGCTGGCGGATGCCATCTCACAAGCGGCCGATGAGGTTTGTTTGTTCTGGCCTTGGCTGCTCGTCATATGGTCGCATCATAATTGCAATCTTTTCGCAATTGCAATTTTTTTTTTCCTAAAATGCATAAGCTCGGGAATGCAACCAAGGACTCTATGAGACTATGTACTAATTGGGGACCAGCAGTCATTTCAGTACAGGAAACAATAATGGTGCGCTTAAGATTGCAGTCGTGAAAGGTCATTAGAGGTATGCAGCTTTCTGGATGCCTATGACAAGTAGA
This sequence comes from Rhipicephalus annulatus, assembly GCA_013436015.1. Classification (NCBI taxonomy): domain Eukaryota; kingdom Metazoa; phylum Arthropoda; class Arachnida; order Ixodida; family Ixodidae; genus Rhipicephalus; species Rhipicephalus annulatus. Next base: position 24,043 of record WOVY01002924.1, read on the forward strand.
TGTCTCGGTACGGACAGATTTCTTGTGGAGCTTAATGCCTCTCACGAATGCACGTGCTTCCAATTTATAGCTCATTTCATGTTAAGTCACTGATGGTATGGGGCTGTGCTGTTTGTTTTGAAATGAACTGACAGCGCTTCTTGTGCATCGTCATAAGGTTGCTGAGGTGTGGTGATGATACAGCCCCTGAGCTGTGCTGAGAGTGGTCATTCTTTTCTCTCTGCAGGTGATTGACGGGCGGTTAAAATCACACTTCCCACTGGTCATCTGGCAAACGGGCTCGGGCACCCAGTCCAACATGAACGTCAACGAGGTCATTGCCAATCGGGCCATCGAAATTCTTGGGGGCAAGCTTGGAAGCAAGAGCCCTGTTCATCCTAACGACCATGTCAACAAAAGCCAGGTGGGATGGCCTTGCATTGCGCAACTCCTGCATTCCGCATTAGAGCAAGTGAATATTAGAACAGCATGATTGTTGTTTGACTACTTGAAGCCCTGGAATACTCGGAACATCTTTTATGTGCACTGTTGTACAAAAGGCATGACATAGAAGTACAGCCAGATGCAATAATTCATTAGCCAGCCCTTGCTTCCTGTATAGTGCGTCAACTTGTTCCCATCTGCATCACTATTGCTAGCGATGCTACAAAGTGAACATACCTCTCTATGCTTCACCTGTGCTTGTTGCTCACAGTACATTTGCACCTTTTATTGTTATGACAACGCTTGTTGCAGAGTTCAAACGACACGTACCCGACAGCCATGCACATTGCGGTTGCCATGGAGATCGACACGCTCCTTTTGCCGGCACTCAAGAAGTTGCTCGACGCACTTCGCACCAAGTCCCGGGAGTTCGACGACATTATCAAGATTGGCCGTACTCACACTCAGGTGAGACTTTGCAATGCTGTAGCACTTGTTGATTACTACTGTTAAGTACAGATTGGTCTTTTGTTAAAGAAAATGCCTCATTGGTGGGGGGGGATGTTGGCACCCCTTGGTGAAGTCGTTTTCACCTCACGGCACATGCACATCTGGCAGATCAGCTTGGCTCTGTCACGGACGGGCAAGAGTTGGCGCTGTGTTTGTGCAGTGGCACCACCTTGTGGTTGGGAGGTCACGCACGCTCATGAGGACGAGCACTTCTTTGCTTTTGTGGCTCTGTGTGGTTAGCGATAGCCGGCTGTCAGAAAGGTCTACCGGTGCAATACTATGCCTCATTCCTATAGGCTCCCTTGGCAAGCCTAACGTTGTCGTTGATGCCACATTTGTGGTATTTGGGAGTAGAGTGTGTATCATCTGTTGTTTTTTTGTGTGTCATGTTTTCTGTGTGCTTTGTTGGCATTATATTGGGTTATTTGTCATGTTACAGCAGTTATTTCAAACATTCGGCTAGCGAGCTCACCTTTACGGGAAAGCTATTCAGAAATGTTCATGTGCTCGTTGCACAATGGTGTGCTGTGTTTGCTTGTTCTGATAGTGGCTCTTTTTCGAAGCCCAGCATGTGGCCTTAAGAGAGCATTATTAGATTCCTAAACAGGGCTCGTTAGCATTGGTTCATCACAAGAGGTAGACGGTGGGACAAAGAGTACACAAATGAACAGATGCATAAGTGATCAGCGGATTGTTAATCAGTAAGGAACTTTGAAATTGAGATAGGGCAACATCTGTACTGTTAATACTACTAATATCCTGCCTTTTTTTCTGCATTGTTTCGATGTGATTATTGGAGGGACAGTCACTGTAGAAGTGTATGAAGTTCAGTCATAGGCACTATTAAATTCTTGTGTTAAAGAATATGCTTCATTGCACATTTGATTTTGACACTGAAACAATAATTAGTGGTGCTGTGTGCAAATTTCATTTAGTAGTATCCTTGTGGGGCAGTGTTTTGCAATGTTGGGGCGAACAGCTGACTTTTATGCGACCAAAAGGTATGAGTGCAACAGTGAATTAGCAACATATCCAAGCAAAGGTTCAATGGGAAAACATACTCTGTAGACCGATGTTTACTGGTGTTTCATTTGTCACGGAATGACTAAGTGCTTGTTTGATATGTATGAGGGCTTTGTTTAATGGAAAGTGCAGCACAAATTTAGTGCACTAAATATAGAAAAAGTACAACGCTCAGACCTCTATATAACAAACATGGATATAACGAAATATTGGTTATAACAAAATAAATGAATTGTTGAGACGTTTATTGGCGGACGGTTGTCGACGATGCTTGACAGTGACAGTCAATGCGGGTACCGACTCTCTGCACGAGCTGCTCTTCTTCTTGCTAAAAGGGGCAACCCACTAGAAGGCGCTGGAGAGGACGACCCACTGTTCGAAGGCTTCACCACAACTACCCCGGGTACGAAGAGGGAGCCGCCTGGCGACCTAGCAGCTGGTTACTATGAGAGGGTCGTGGTAGGCTTTGAGGCGCTCCACGTTGACAATGTCGCGCCCTCGACGGCGCATGTCCGAAGATGGTTCGATGGGTTCGATCAAGTAATTTACAGGGGAAGTGCGTTCGACGACACGGTAGGGGCCTTCGTATTTGGGCAATAGTTTTGAAGATAGGCCAGTTGAAGTGGTAGGGATCGAGAGCCAGACGAGCGCTCCAGGGAGGAACATGGGCGCAGTAGTGCTGGTGTCAGCGCGAATGCCTTTTTGCCGCTCTTGATCATGCGCTGTAAAGGTCCTTGCGAGCTCTCGACACTCTTCAGCAAGCTTGGCTGTAGCAGAAATAGGCGCCCACTCTGACGGATCTGGCTTGTACGGAAGTATAGTGTCGATGGTGTGCGACGGGTGCCTTCCATATAATAAAAAGAAAGGTGAAAAGCCAGTAGTGCTCTGAGGGGCGGTGTTATATGCGTAGGTGACGAAGGGTAGAATGGAATCCCAATTTGTGTGATCGGCGGCGACGTACTTGGAGAGCATGTCGCCGAGCGTACGGTTGAAGCGTTCAGTAAGGCCATTCGTCTGCGGGTGGTAAGCAGCAGTTTTGCGGTGAACAACGTTGCACTCTTTGAGAATGGCTTCGACGACTTCAGACAGGAAGACGCGGCCTCGATCACTGAGCAGTTCCTGAGGTGGACCGTGTCGCAGCATGAATCGTTGGAGCAGGAAGGAGGCCACATCGCTCGCTGTAGCCGCGGGGAGAGCGGCAGTTTCGGCGTATCGCGTGAGGTGGTCCACAGCAACAATGGCCCAGCGGTTACCGGCCGACGTTAGTGGAAGTGGCCCATACAAATCAATGCCAACGCGCCCAAACGGCCTGGCAGGGCAAGGTAGAGGTTGCAGACCTACCGGCGACAGGTGCGTTGAAGTTTTGCGGCGCTGACATTCTATGCACGAGCGAACGAATTTCTGCACATAGCGGACATGCCGCGCCAAAAGTACCGTTGGCGAATGCGCTGGTAAGTCTTCGATACGCCGGAGTGCGCACATTGCGGATCAGTATGAAAGAATTCGCATATGTCAGAGCGCAGACTGCGGGGTATGACTAGTAGCCACTGGCGGCCGTCACCGCTGTAATTGCGTCGGTGGAGAAGGTCGTCGCGAACGGCGAAATGGTGGGCTTGACGACGCAACGCGCGAGTGGATGGAGTGGATGGATCAGTCAGCAAGTCTATCAGTGAGGCAATCCATTGATCCTTGCGCTGTTCAGTAGCAACGGCATGAATGCTAATGGAAGAAACGGCAAGGTGAGACGCTGAGTCGTGGGCATTATCGTCAGGCAAGGGAGAGCGCGACAGGGCGTCGGCGTCAGCATGTTGCCTTCCGTTGCGGTACAGCACGCCGATGTCGTAGTCTTGCAGGCGAAGTGCCCACCGGGCGAGATGGCCTGAGGGATCTTTCAATGAGGACAACCAGCATAGTGCGTGATGGTCGGTGACTACATCAAATGGGCGACCATATAAATAAGGTCGGAACTTGGTAAGGGCCCACACGATTGCCAGACATTCTTTCTCAGTGACGGTGTAATTAGTCTCGGCTTTTGTAAGCGTACGGCTTGCATACGCCACGACATATTCCGGGAACCCTGGTTTGCGCTGCGCAAGGACAGCGCCGAGACCGACACCACTGGCGTCCGTGTGTACCTCTGTAGGGGCAGTAGGGTCGTAGTGGCGGAGTATGGGAGGTGACGTCAGTAAACGACGGAGTGTTGTGAATGCGTCGTCACACTGTGATGACCACGAATGGAGAGGCCCGTTACTACCGAGGAGTTTTGTCAGCGGCGATGCGATAGACGCGAAGTTTCGGATGAAGCGCCGAAAGTAGGAACACAGTCCTAAGAAACTGCGCAGTTCCTTGATGGATGTCGGCTTGGGGAACTCGGTCATGGCCCGAAGCTTGGCTGGATCGGGGAGAATTCCGTCCTTGGACACGACGTAGCCGAGTATTGTCAACTGCCGAGCTGCAAATCGGCACTTCTTCAGGTTCAGTTGCAGACTGGCGCCACTCAGACGCGTTAAAACATGCCGAAGGCGTTGAAGGTGCGTTGAGAAGTCCGGAGCGAAGACGACGACGTCATCGAGGTAGCACAGGCACGTGTGCCATTTCAGGTCACGCAGGACGGTATCCATCATGCGCTCAAAGGTGGCAGGCGCATTGCACAGCCCAAACGGCATGACGTTGAATTCGTACAAGCCGTCGGGAGTGACGAAAGCGGTCTTCGGTCGAGCGTCCTCAGCCATAGGTACTTGCCAGTACCCTGAGCGCAAATCTAGAGATGAAAAAAATTCGGCTCCTTGCAGGCTGTCAATCGCGTCATCCACACGCGGTAGTGGGTACACGTCCTTACGAGTGATCTTGTTGAGACGTCGGTAGTCCACACAGAACCGCACAGAACCGTCCTTCTTCGCGACGAGAACGACAGGAGATGCCCAGGGGCTGTTAGAGGGTCGAATAACATCGCGGCGTAGCATGTCGTCCACTTGCTCGTTGATTACACGGCGTTCTGTGGGAGATACGCGATATGGACGTTGCCGTAGTGGTGGTTGTGCGCCTGTGCCATCCGCGCCGGTGAAGACAGGAGGGTCCCGGATGCGGGGAACACCGGAACATGGCGTCGGCGCAGGAGGAAGCGTCTGCTGTGCGGCGTCTTGGTGCATGGTAGAAGGCACGGTGCGGGATCGTAGCTCCAGGGGCATCAAATGCTAACCGAAGGTGTTAGACGGGCACAGCACCTCCACCAAATTGTTGAGACGTTTATTGGCGGACGGTTGTCGACGATGCTTGACAGTGACAGTCAATGCGGGTACCGACTCTCTGCACGAGCTGCTCTTCTTCTTGCTAAAAGGGGCAACCCACTAGAAGGCGCTGGAGAGGACGACCCACTGTTCGAAGGCTTCACCACAGAATAATAGTCTTGCAGTAGATACAGTTTTAAGAATAACCTTTGTAACGAATATACGGATATAGTGAACTTATTTTCTTGTGTATGATGCAACTTTGTTATTATGATGTTTGAGTGTATAATCAGAACCCGAGAAAAATTGTCAGCAGCACCCACAGAACTGTCACCCGTGAAGGCCACTTGCGTTAGGTTGGTTCTGCTTGAACTGCAAGTACTTTTTCACAGCTAAACATTTGTTGTTACTGCCTGAAATATTACATTTGGTGGAGCAGCAGTGTCATTATTCCCGACAAAATTTACCGGGTCGTTCCAGTTTCCAATCCAAAACCAGCTATGGAGATGTGTGTCTGTATGGAAAAATTTGCTATCTGCGACTCTCGAAAAGTTTTTGATGTTACGAGTACAGTTGAACCCCTTTGTGATGTGACTAATATAAGATGCAAACGGCTATGAGAGACACCAGTGCGCCTGCATCAAAATTGGGGTTATCAGAATATGAGAAGGTGGTACCCTGCTTGTAAGGGACATCTCATGTAAAGGACAAGAATGGTGTGTGTCTTTGTAAAGAGCTTCAACCATATGAGTAAGCATTATTGGATGGAGCGTTTATGTCGATTTCCTTTGGGAAGACAATGATGGCGGTGGGCAGAGTTAAATATAGTGGATAGTTTTCGGTGGAGCTAAGATTAGGGAATTGGAAAATTCACTACATTGTGGATTTCGTTAAGTCCGGGTTCATTTTGTCACGGTTAAACAGTAAATGTCGACCTGTAGTAATGATGACATGGTTATACGCAGATATGCTTGTATATTCATAGACATGCCTTGTGTTTCATTTTTTTTAATGTAGGATGCTGTGCCTCTGACCTTGGGCCAGGAATTCGGCGGTTACGCTACCCAAATTGAATACGGCATTGAGCGAGTTAAAGCAACACTTCCACGTCTATACTACCTCGCTGCGGGTAAGTTTGGGCCAATCGGGCCTCGTCTGCCAACTGCATTAATAGAGTTGTCGTGTGCAAAATGGCTTGGCCACATTTCCCTGCTGTCATTTTGTCTAGCTGTGTAGTTTGTGTATCTGTGATTGCATGGTTCTTGGGCATTGTGGCAAAATGACCACTTTCGTTCTCGTACTCATCTCGCTTAATCGCTCCGAAGTTATTGAGATGCTAAGCATGGCGTATAATTTAAGCAGGTTTAGTCTCAAGCCTTGCTGCTGGCATAAGTGTCCCTGTGGAGCTTTGTGGTTGTAGGCCATGTCAGGAGGTGGGGAGCACATTGACAAATCCTTATTGCTGATGATGTGCTAATGATAAAGGTCTGTTGAAGTGTTACAATTGCAGACGACATTGTCGTTGTTGCCTACTTGGTACGATATTTTCAGCCTGATTACGCCCACTGCAGGGCAAAGGCCTCTCCCATCAGCCGCCAATCAACCCGGTATTGTGTTTCCTGCTGCCACATTGTACCAGCGAACTTTTTAATCTCCTCGGCCCACTTTACTTTCTGTCTCCCCCTCCTGCGTTTGCCTTCTCTGGGAATCCACTCACTCACCCTTAGCGTGTATCCACACAACGGATATATCTGTGCAAATATCTTCCGTGAACAATCGTTCCGTCGTCTGTTCGGCTGTAAAACACATCTAGACGACGAATGTACGAAGTGAGCAGACGGATGCGCTGGAGAAAAAAAAAAATACATGGCCACACTGTCTGAAGCGAGAGCTGCCCACTTCGAATCTTCAAGCTCTTCGTCGCGCATTGCGTGGGCTGTTATTTCCAAACTGACGGTTGTGTCGGCTTTAGGATTGTGTCCTCAAGCTTCGACGGCGACGTATACATAACAATTTGATACTGTTTCCAAGCGCCATACTCCTTTTCTGAGAGCTATAGTGATTGCTCATATTGGCAGGACATGAGCTCGGGTGATTTGCGATAGCGCAAGTGTTGCCAAATCTCAGAGTTCATAATAATGTGGGAATGCTTGTTTATTCCAATTTTCTCAAGATGGCGCGACCAGTCTGAAAGTCGAAAACCCATGCATCGCTAGCAAAAATATTGAAGGTTTATGTTTCCATCTATGGCGCTGAGTTTGAAGTTGAAGTGAATATGGAGGTCAAAAGAAAGTGACGATTAGCTGCAATGGTTGTCGCATTAGTGGAATTAAACGATGAAGCACTCTTCTTTCCTGCAAAACGATCTTCTTCTTGTTGGCAAAAGGACTACTTCGCTAACAAGTATCTGGGTGTCAGCCTAGAAATCAGTACTTGTTGCCAGACCTGTAATGGTGTCCTCAGCTAAATCTGTTGTGTTATTTCACGCGAATTCGATTGGGAGAAAGAGCTTTGCATTTCCTGTCTGCGACATCTGCGGACCCTGCACAGATGGCAAAAATCTGCAACGTGGGTTCACGTGATGCGCCGTCCGCCGGGGAAAACACGGATTGCGTCTGCCGTGTGGATAGGAACTTGATGACCAGCGATATATCGCAGTAGAATGTCTTGAAAACTTAACTCAATACATAAATAAAAAATATTGATGCTCCCGAGTAATCTAGGAGTTAGCCTTTGTTTTTAATTATTCATTCATAGCTGCTGATCTATATGACTATTACGAGCAGCTAGTATTTTATATAGTTGTAATGCCAATTTGGCTGTTATTTAGTAGAATAAAGAAAAAAAAAAACTTGGCTGATTTCTCTATATAGGAGTTGGTATAACACGAAAGTGAAAGGTGTCTTTACAGAGGCAGTTGGGCGTTCATTGTGAATTGTTTCAGCAACAGCAACAAATTGGGAAGTGAGGTTAGGAATGGCAAGAAGCTCGAAACTTGCAGCGCACACCTCAAGCAGAAAGCACACACCAAATTAGCACACACAGGACGAGCGCAGACTAACAACTGTCACAATTCTTCCTGCGCCCTATGTCAGCAGTGAACTCTTTTCGTAAATGCGACCTTGGCTACTTGCAAAGTGACCTTCATCCTCTCCCGAATTATGAGTCTGATAAGAGCGTGTGCAGGAGAGACTACAATTCATGGAGGCAGTGCTTCAGGGAGGCGGGGACCTTCAGAGCACGTGGTATGCAAGACCGTCGCGTCATCTCTCAATTGATAACGAAAACGTGCTGAAGTTTCGAATCTCTGGGAATTGCTAAACTGTGTATGGTGCGTACGAATGGCTTGCCGTTAGCACTCCAGACAACGTACGCCGTGTGGCGTAGTGGCTAGCGCTGCGCGCTGAGAATCGAGAAGTTTCGTTCGGTTCCGGGTGACAGATGTTCACCTTCTGACTTTTTCTTTGCAATCTTTTAACATATGTTTTTCAAGGTCACTACTGTGACGGAAGTACGTCAACAGAGCCGTGGTGAACCCTGGCATAAACACTTTCGTGTTAAAAACTGCGATTAGTAATTGACATGATCCAAAATTGAAGCATAGTTATACTGGCAGTGGCAGATACAGCAAGGTGCTCATTGGAGCAGGTGTCAGTTCTCTATAGATAGGGCTTTCTTCATAAATAACAGCAGATTCAGTCCTTTATTATTTCATTCACCAGATTTATGTCACACTGTGATCACGATGTGTTCATTATAGACTTTCTTAAAGAAGGAAAAGGTTACGCTAGCCACGTAAAGAAAACAGCGAAACTGGTTGATCTTGCAGTCTTAACGTGGCGTTTTTTTCATGGCATATAAAGATGAGTCGAACCACAGTCTTTCGCAGACCGTGCAAAAATGTCCAAACTAAAGTGCCGGAGCTAAATTGCAAAGCTAGCTGTGCCACCCTCGGTAGAAGCGCAAGGTTTTTTGTCGCTCGTACTGGGCTTGTGCGGCAGGCAAACTGGGTGCAGTGGCTGCGTGGGCTGTCTCTCTCGGTGGGCACGGCTGATAAGCAGTGGCGTGGAGGATGTAGCAATGCGTGATATGCAACGGCGTGGAGTGTTTTTTGCGTACAACTGACGTTTTACCTCGAGCTCTCAGAGCTTAACTGTTTGAAAACATTTTACAAGCATAATTTCTGAAGGGGGAATCCTTATAGCGTCAAAAGGCTGTTGCAAATGTCATTTGCTCAGTTTTGTTGGTATGATATTGGGTTGTTGTCTTTTCTGCAATTGAGTTTACTTGCGCATTTGTTTCGCAGGTGGCACAGCTGTCGGCACAGGCCTCAACACAAGGATCGGCTTTGCCGAGAAGGTGGCTGAAAAAGTCTCGCAGTTTACGGGTGAGTCGATAATGCCTCGTGCATGCTAGCTATTCATCTTACTCCTTAATGCATGATGCTATTAAACGGCACCACGAAACATTACCTGCATAGTACATGCCTACCATAAATACTAAAAAATTACCGTAAAAGCTCGCATACAGTCCGGGGTTCTTACTAGATTTTATGGTGCAAAATTTTGGGCCTGTACTATCTGCGGGACCCTAGAATTTTTGGCCGAAATTCAGTTTTGGTTTCTGCATAATGCAGTGCTAACATCATCATCATCATCATCAGGCGTTTGCGAACTTCTGCGCTGGGTACTAGGTAGTGGTAGCAGCGGTAGCAGGCATTGGTCTTACAGACCCTCGCGTGCAACAGTGGTCAGTGGCCTTTGCTTCAACTTGGCGCTCATAACGATGGCCACGATCTTGCTTCTGTGTACGGCCACGTTCTTGCTCCTGTGATTTTACACCATGTCAGCACGGTGCAGGCAGTACTCGGCCGATTTTAAAAGGAAAGTTATCTCTGCTGCCGAAACCATTGGCAACTGTGCAGCAGAATAGCAGTCAATGAGGAGAGTATTCGCAGTTGGTGGAAGCAGCAGGAAGGCCTCTTTGCTTGCAGTGGCCAGCAAAAAAGTTTCCACGGACTAAAAGAATGGAGCGTTTTGCGATGTGGAACGAGAACTCCCAGACTTTGTGTGGGAGCGGCGAGCTGCACATCTCGCTGTTAACATCGAGCTGCTACAAGCGAAGGCAAGGGAGATCGCCCGAGACAAAGGCATTCAGCCGGAGGATTTCAAAGTGAGCAAGCATTGGGTGTCTTCTCATGCGCCGCACTGGGTTCTCCCTACGTCGGTGTTCGTCGATCTTGCAAAAGCTATCAAAGAGCTACAAAGAGAACCTTGTGAAGTTTCAAAAGTATGTAATTGTGTTGCGAAAACGTGTCCCTTTTCAGCTGGGCCATATCGGCAACGGGGATGAAATGCCGGTCTACCTGAATATGTTCTCGATGCTGACGGTGCATCAGAAAGGCTACAGGAAAGTTATTGTACAATTGACTGGGAACGAAAAAATGCGGGTGACTGTAATGTTGTCCTGCACTGCAAACGGTTGCAAGCTACCATCGTATGTGGTGTTCAAACAAAAGACACTGCCGAAAGGGGAGAAGTTCCCAAAAAAATGTCGTCGTTCGCTGCCAGGACAAGGGGTGGATGAATGAATCGCTTGTGCTTGACTGGATAAAGTCCGTGTGGTGTCGACGGCTCTAAGTACTGCTGAGGCTCCCTTTGATGCTTGTGCTCGACGGCTCCTGCACTGAGCTCGGATGACATCACAGCTGCAGTCGCTTGATGTGTGCCTTAGTAAGCCATTTAAGGATCATGTTAAGTGCCTGTATGCAGAGTGCATGAGGTCCGGAGAACCAGAAGTGATCCCTGCCGGACGGCTGAAACGGTCCTCGTCTGCGATGCTGTGCTCGTAGATAGTCGAGGCTTGGGCCTGCATTTTCGTGGTTCTCGTTTGCTGCGGCGTTCAAAACGTGCTCCATCTCAAACGCGCTTGATAGGACTGAGAGGATGATGTGCTGTGACAGACCATTCCCGACAAGGGAGCTTCGAAAGAGAGTGCGTGCCATGACCACGATGAATGAAGTGTGTGAAAAAATGCCCCCGCAGGGGCGCCTGCGCAAGTAGGCGTTTGGTGTGTAGCGACACCACGGACCCGAGCTAACGGGGGAGTTTTGGCTCCCTCCCACGCCTAGCCGTGCGTGGCTTTGCCGTGTCCGGGGAAAAGGGGATCCTGGGGGTTGAGCCGACGCTGGGTGATTGGACCTTTAAGGCCCCCCGGCAGAGGCAACACACCCCTTTGGCCCCGGCTTCACGTAGACGGCACCCCTGGGCTGACCCACCCAGGGGAAATCGGCAGTCGCCTTTTCCTGTCTCCCCCTCACATCTTCGTCTTTTCTCTTACTTTGAATCTTTCCTGTCCTCTACTCTCTTCCGTTGACTTCCGTGTTTCCTGGCGGCAAGGGTTAACCCTGTGTGGCTATCCTACCTTGGATACACCATATTCGGTTATAGTGGTGGTGTACAGCTGGCGTCTGTAGGGCCTGTGCTTCCAGACTCTGCAGCGTCCCCTTGTAGGACTCCATGGTGGGTGGCTGGCACCGCTGCCGAAAAGAAACCTTTTCTTATGGCTAGTTCCTTCCCCCCACTCCCTGATCGCCCTCAGAAAAGAGGGCGCACCGATGAAGTCTTCCAGTTTTATGGTCACCAGAGAGTATCTTTTCCTCGATTTCACGTTGTCCACGCTGACACACCCGGCAAATCAGTGCGAACACTTTCACCTTTTCTAGTATCAAAGTCTTTGATGGAAATCTTCGGCCCAGGGTATAAAGCAACGAGAATGGCAAGTGGTGACCTCCTGTTGGAGCTCCGCGACCAGAAACAATATGAGAAACTGCCTAATCTAGTAAAATTTGGAGATACCAAAATAATAGTAACCCCACACCGAACCATGAACACCACCCGTGGTGTTGTTTCAGATGATGACCTATTAGGGCTGACTGAGGCTGAACTCCTAGAGGGTTTCAGCGAACAGAATGTCATCAACGTGAAACGAATTAGGATGAGGCGTGATGGCAAAGAAATCCAGACTAAGCACCTGATACTTACTTTTAATTCAAGTGTACTGCCCGACTCCGTTGAGGCTGGGTACATCAAGCTCCTAGTGAGGCCATATATACCGAACCCTCTCCGATGTTTTAAATGCCAGCGATTCGGCCACAGTTCTCAGAACTGCCGAGGCCGCCTAACTTGTGCGAAATGCAGTGCTGACGAACACACATCTGATGCCTGTGAAAACTCTCCTCACTGTGCAAATTGTAACGGGGAACATGCCGCATACTCACGGTCATGCCCAAGCTGGAAGAAAGAAAAAGAAATTGTCACGATTAAGGTAACACAAAACATTTCATTTAGAGAGGCACGAAGGCAGGTGTCCTACCTGCCAGAAACCAGCTTTGCCGAAGTGGCGCGTCAGGGGGCAGCGCCACGACGGCCCCCGGCGCCTGTCTGGCACACGCGTAGTGCGCCGGCGGTGACGCCTTCTGCCCCCTCGGCGGTTGCAGCCAGTGCTGCTCCGCCATTGAAGAAGGACCCACCAGCCTCCGGGCTGGGGGCCGCGAAGGCCTTGTCTTTAGAGGCGAGGCCCTCAAAACAAATGCAGCGCTCGCAAGAGCGCGTGTCTAGCGCCTCGCAAGAGGCAATGGACACAACACCGAGCGTGAGGGCGCAGCCAGCGCCTAGGGATCGGCGCGACTCTGTCGACCGATCCAAAAAAGAAAAATCTCGTGTCACGGCCCCTGGAAAGGGTCTGTGAGCTTACTTTCCACCCTTGAGCACAGAACACAAAATACACCTAAAATGGACACACAAATACTACAGTGGAATGCCAGAGGCCTATTTAAAAACCTAGATGATATCAAAGACTTGCTTAATGACTATCAGCCAAAAGTGTTCTGTGTTCAAGAAACTCATTTAAAGTCGACTCATGTGAATTTCTTGAATCAATATGTGGTTTTTCGTAAAGATCGAAATGGTGGCAATTTCTCTTCTGGAGGTGTGGCCATCATTGCACAAAGAAGCGTAGCATGCCAGCACATTGTGCTACAAAGCTCTCTTGAGGTTGTGGCTGTTCGCGCTATTCTATTCAACCGTCTTATATCTATCTGCTCGATCTACATAGCCCCTGACGAACCATTCAATAAAACAGAGTTCGAAAAGCTTATTGATCAGCTTCCAGAACCATATGTGTTAATTGGAGATTTTAATGCTCACAGTTCGCTATGGGGTGATACCAAATGTGATGCGAGAGGTCGTGCAATAGAAAACTTTCTTCTCGCATCCGGAGCCTGCCTGCTCAATAAGGCAGAGCCAACCTACTTCAGTACCACACACAATACATATTCATGCATAGATTTAGCCATTGGATCACCGTCACTCCTACCTTACTTAGATTGGAAAGTTATTAATAATCCATACGGAAGTGACCATTTTCCAACTCTTTTAGCAACAAAACAATGGGATGACCGGCCGTCTTATCCCAAAAAGTGGAACTTTCATGTTGCAAACTGGGTCAAATTCAGAGAGCTATGTACACTACGCCTCGAAGAGGTAGACCATTTGGAAGTAGAAGAGATGGCCAACTATATTTCGGAATATGTTCTTACTTGTGCAAAAAAGTGCATACCGCAGTCCAGGAATGATAAGGTTAACGCAAAGCCATGGTGGAATCGGGAGTGTGAAATTGCTAAAAAACGGCAAAACAAAGCATGGAGGGTTTTTTCTCGCTACCCAACAGCAGAAAACTTGATAACCTTTAAACGTTGCAAAGCGAATGGCAGGCGTGTTCGCCGTATAGCCAAACGGGAAAGCTGGACACGCTATATATCCTCAATAAACTCCTACACAGACGCCAGCAAGGTTTATAATAGGGTGCATAAACTCAAAGGACAAGGCCCAAATCCCTTCCCTTTAGTGAATGACTGCGGTGATACAATAGAAGAACAGGCAAACGCTCTTGGCGTACACTTCGAGAAAATGTCAAGCTCAGAAAACTATACCACTAAGTTCTTACGCCACAAAAGCATAGCTGAAAGTGTACCTCTGTGCCGGAACAAGCCTCGATCAGACGGATACAATAAACCACTAACAGTATATGAACTGAAGCTCGCCCTTGGTTCCTGTGGGAGTTCTGCTCCTGGTTCTGATGCAATTACTTATGAAATGATCGGAAATCTCCCTGATGAAACCCTAAACTGCCTTTTAGCTCTTTACAACAAGATTTTCAGTACCGGCAAAATACCCTCTGCTTGGAAAGAGGCAATAGTACTACCAATCCTTAAACAGGGCAAAGATCCCTCTTCGGTAAATAGTTACAGGCCTATTGCCCTCACGAGCTGCCTACTCAAAGTGTTTGAAAAAATGATTAACCACCGCTTGGTCTATTACTTGGAGTACAATGGCATATTGGACCCGTGCCAGTCTGGTTTCCGTACAGCTAGATCCACAACCGACAATCTTGTCCTCCTCGAGTCGTATATACGTGACGCGTTTGTACACAATCAATACTGTCTGTCTGTTTTTTTCGATCTTGAGAAGGCATATGATACTGCCTGGCGATATGGAATCTTGCAAGATCTACTGTCTTTCGGAATATGTGGCAGGTTGTTTACCATCTTAAAAGATTACCTGTCTGAAAGGAAGTTCCGTGTAAGAATAGGTACTGTGTTATCGCGCACATTTCTTCAAGAAAATGGAGTGCCGCAGGGAGGAGTATTAAGCTGCACACTGTTTATAGTCAAAATGAACTCTCTTCGCTCTGTTATTCCACCTGCGATATCGTACTCTCTATACGTGGACGACATTCAAATCAGTTTCAAATCGTGTAACTTGACTGTATGTGAACGCCAGATACAGTTAGGTGTTAACCGACTTGCAAAATGGGCTGACGAGAATGGTTTTAAGTTTAACACTGACAAGACTACTAGTGTGCTGTTCTCGAGACGACGAGGTGTGTATCCTGACCCCTGCATACTAATGAATGGACAAAACATAGTCATCGCGAAAGAACAAAAATTCCTCGGTGTAATTTTCGATTCCAAACTCACCTTCATCCAGCACATAAACAGCTGAAGTTAAAATGTCTCAAGACCATGAACCTTTTAAAGATTTTATCGCATCAGTCGTGGGGGACAGACAGGCACTGCCTCATATCTCTGTTTCGAAGCCTGGTTCTGTCACGCATAGACTATGGATGCATAGTATATCAGTCAGCTTCAAGAACAGCACTGAAAATGTTGGACCCTGTATACCACCTAGGTATCCGGTTGGCACTTGGTGCCTTTCGTACCAGCCCTATTCAAAGCCTTTATGCAGAGTCAGATCAGTGGCCACTAGACTATCAGCGCACGTATCTAGGAGTCAACTATGCAGTTAAGATCATGTCTTTGAAGCAGCACCCATGTAAAACACTTATGAACGATGTGTCTACTACCCAGTTATACCTAAACCGTCCTTCTATCGCCCCACCGTTTCCATTGGCAATACGACCTGCATTAAAACAACTTGCAATTTTTTTCAATGACTTGGAGGAAAGTGACCTTGTCGAACACATCCCTCCCTGGCAGCAAAGTCCAGTCACTTGTGACTGGTCTTTCAAAGACATCATGAAGGAAAACTGTCCAAGTGCACTCATTGAGCAACATTTCTTAGCCCTTGAACACAAATATCGTTCAACCGCGTTCTTCTCTGATGGCTCAAAATCTCAAACATCTGTATCTTGTGCAGCCTATGGACAAAAGCTCTCGGACACCAGAACCATGCATACACATACCAGCATTTTCACAGCGGAAGCCTATGGTATCCTGCTCATTATACAACATATTAAACAACACAAGATACAAAAGTCTATAGTGTACACAGATTCATTAAGTGTTGTCAGGGCCCTGTCTTGTGGCAAGTACAGCAAGAACCCTACTTTTAATAAGCTCCGTAACGAAATCTATGCAGCCTACAACCTAAAACTTTCTATTGTTATTTGCTGGGTTCCAGGTCATTCTGGAATTGCGGGCAATGAAATAGTGGACAAGAATGCACGAGAAGCCGCTGGTCGGCAAACCATAGATATAACCTCTGTTCCGGGTGTAGATCTAAAACCTGTTGTACGTAGAGGTCTACGCAACTACTGGCAAGCTGAATGGGACAGAGAAGTCGACAACAAACTCCACCTAGTAAAACCCCAGCTGAGAAAAGTTATCCCCCAAAAACTCAACAGGTTCGCTGAAGTCACTCTAACACGGCTCAGAATAGGCCACACTTATGCCACACATAAACACCTTTTGACAGGCACTGATCCACCTACATGTATACACTGTGGAGAGAGTCTAACTGTTGTGCATGTTCTCATACAATGTCCTGTTCTTCACCAAGCACGACTGACCCATTTCAGGGAGCTCTATCGACATCATGTCCCACTTCATCCAGCGTTGTTTTTATCACTTGATGCAGTGGTTGACCTTAAGAGACTTCTCCATTATCTTGCGAAAGTGCAATTTTTAACAATAATATCATTCCATCCTAGGCACCAGCTGCGCCTCAAGTGTGAGGTACTGCCTGGTGCATAAAAAGTATGTCTTAGCCTTCGCAGTTCTTGCTCAGGCAAGGACTTCAGCTGCGAGGGTCTTGGGCCTTGCAGACTAATTTATTAGCACAGATTTCAGCCAACAAAATGAAGGTTTTAGCAAAGTGACATTCCTTTTTAAACAAAATTCTTTTTAAATATACTGCATTTTAAATGGTTCGTAGATATTTGTTTTAATATTTAATCATGTATTAATCATTTGTTTTAATTTTTAAACTAATAACCGAATTGAAAGAACACTTGTACTGGCGCTCTTTGGCCTTAGATGCCCTTGCGCCAATAAAACTTAACGTAATAATAATAAAGTGTGAAAAAATGCATTTATACATTTCAAACGAGCTTATAGCGCAAAGAAACACAAGAGAAGAACGCTTGTTCTTCTCTTGTGTTTCTTTGGTCCATAAGCTCGTTAAGGATCAACCAACTCACCCAACTAGTCACTATACATTTCACTTGAGGTATACTTCTTTTCTTGCGTTTGTTATCCCCAAATTACACCCTGGGCTGTATGTGGATCCAAGCTATATGCGAGCTTTTACGGTAGGTCGGACAAGAATATAGGTCGATTTCCCAAACTTTGAATCTCCGAAAAAGAAATTAAAAAAAAAAATCGCAAAGTATCGCAACACACCCTTACCCTGGTGAACACGTGACACAACCGGCTGAACTGCGGTGACATTTCTTTTTATTTGGACATTAATCTTATGTAGTTAAACGCCAGAAGGCCACGAAGTGCTGTCACTCAGACTTGTCCAAAGTTGAGTTCGACGACGTCTGTATTTCACTAGTAACGCCCAGAGTGCATCGTCCTCCGTTCGATCCAATGTGTTACTGATACAGCATTTGAGGAAAGATGAAATTCCGCCACCTCAGTGCAAAGCCCTTTTGCTTCCTAAATCGGTGCACTCATGATGGCGAGCCCTTGAATTATGCCTTTGTGAGCCCAGAGTCACGCGCTATCTTGAGAGTGTTCCTGCGTATGCACTCTGCTGTTATAAGTAGGGACCTTGCACGTAGCTTCTGAACGTATTCGGTGAGTAGTGTTTCCAGTTCGGGGTGCACTGCAGTTTGTCCACAGAACGATGTTTTTTTTTTTTTTTGGTTGCTGCAGGATGTGATGCATTGCTTTTGGCTCCTCCATTATTGGACACTGTCCTCTAATGCACCAAATTCCCGTTGTGCCACCAGGTTGCCGTGCGCTTTGGGACACTCGATAACTTTTTCTTAAAGCCTATCGTCAACTACCACTAATTTCTAAATGAAACAGAAAACAGCAGAATGACAGCACATAACCGAGGTGAAATAGTGTTGCTTAAACACTGTAGGCATTGTCTAGCCTTGCCCAACGGCGCTGCTGCTGGTGCTCACGATGGCAGTGGAGGCTTTAGACTTGAGCTGCTCATTTTTGCGAGACTTCCACATTTTTTTCTGCCAATGATCGGTATATAAGACGAGAGTCGACTTTTCATTGTTTTTTTAAAGACAATAGTCTTTCTTGGGGACCTTTGACTCAAAAATTTTGGTCTGTCTGTCTATACATTTGTCTGTTTGTCCACTCTTAACGATATTGGGTACTCTAGCCGCCTGCACTCGGAGCTCAGCTGGTCACGATGTGCCGACGGGCGCTTATCTCTCACGCATACTTTGCCCCGTGGATGCGGAGGGGAGGAGAGGGGGGGTTAGATGCTTGTGGGCGCGAGCTTATCTTTTGGTGGGGAGAATCGTATGCCCTCGACTTTGACTGGAACGATCGCGTTTGCTCTTTACAGACAATAGTGTTTTTTGGGGACCTTCGACGCCAAAATTTTGGTCTATCTGTCTGTACATTTGTCTGTTTGTTCACTCTTAACGGTACTGGGTACTTTAAACGGCACCAGCCGATACCCCAAACGGCCGACCCCATCTGCAGCGCCCACCAATGTTGCTCAAAATTTAGCGTTCATACTTGTGCGATTGTCCATTAAAAAGCAATTATTGCGCATATCTGAGGCACCATAACAACACGTACGTATATCTTCTGCATGTGCGTCTTTTAATACAAAAAGCATACATAAGTAATTCTAAGGATTATAGCGTTTATCACGCTGCGCTGACCATGCAAGGCTTGCACGAAAAGGCAAGTGTTTCCAACGCTTTGCTAAGACGACACGGTGGTGGCACTTACCTGTCGCCTTGCGTTCCACACCTTATCACCTCTGAGACGGGCACGCACGCCCGTCTCGAACGCGCAATTTTCAAGATAACTGCCAGATGGCACTCATGGCTCACGTGTGTAAAGCCCCTATATTTTGAAAGTAGTGACACTCTCCTCTCTCCGGCCGCTTTCCTCCTCGGATTTCGCTCTCGCACCGGCCGGCGCGCTGCACACGGCACGCTTTGCCGCCCTCCGCGCTCGAGACGCTGCGGCAGGGTCAATGGGATCGCTTGTTGCTTCGGCGTTTTTACGTATTATTATTAGAACTTTCACATGCAGATGCCACGATGGCTATGCAAAGGTTAGACGATTGTGATGGACAGGTGTTAACCTCTTAAAGAAGAAGTAGCGACGAGAAAAGCGGCGACAAACACAGAACCCTGTTATTGTATTACCAGGTACTTTGCCACTCTGTTTGTGGCGTTTGGTTTTTTCGCTTTAGCTAACATTTTATATATTGTACCATGCTTAAAGTGTTTTTATTTACTATGAAGTTTATGTTTCTGTACCCACTCCCCTCTGTAATGCCCATTCGCTTGTGACGATATTATTTATGAAAACGAATAAATACACGTTGATCAGAGCACTCTACGAAAACTCTTTATTTGTACTTCATCTTTAATATAATTAGGACATCATGATGCACCCAGAAAATACTGGACACACATTTTTGGAAGACATGTTCACGAGAATGAAAGGCGCGTACATTACATTTTAGGGTATATACATGCATTTCAAGAAGACAATCAGAAAAGAACACGAACAAGAAAGAACATATATTAATAACAAATTATACAGATTATGCACCAAATAACTTCGCACTCTCAACGAACCTCGGCAACAGCCGCCCGCATGGCAACGCTTTTACTACCGCATTTGCTACTTTTCATCGTAGCTACTTTTGCGTCTTCGTTCCTGACAAGTATCTGGACTCGAACCTTTAGGAACACACGCAAAATGTCTTCGAGGACGTCATGGCACGTGGGAAAAGAGGTAAATAAGAGGTCAGCTGTAAATAAAATTTAACATAAAAACCCTGTGAACAAACAGAAGGTGCTTCAACATTAATCGCAAACAGCAAAAAAAGAATCTTACGAGAAACCTCGGGCAGGCTTTCCACAGGCGCTATTACGCTTTCGTCGTCCAAACCCATCACTGCAAGTTGTGTCTGTTGCGTCGGCACCGACAGACTGGTGGAGGAGGATCCTGTATATTTCTCCCCAACGAACGAAGTTGAGGAGTTGGACGCAGAACCAGGCGATAACGAGGCAACATGTTCTTGACCGCTGCTACTTTCACATGTCCCGAAGTTCACCTTGCCTGCGGCAACAATGAAGTCATGCACTGAATGACACTCGCGTGCATTTATCCGCGCAAATAACTTCGGATAATATTGGCTACACTAATTCAAAACGCCAAGATAACGCATATCGATTGTAAATTATCAGTAGAGGTTATTGTCATTCCTGAGATCGCTCACCTTGGTGCAAGTGTGTGCGAATTTCGCATCTTTTGGCGGGAGGTTTTCGTTGCTTCGGAGCCGGCCGGTGTGAAAACAAAGTTGGAACGGCGTTTGGTGTCAACTTCTTTTTTCCATACTTCTGCAGTATCAATGGTTCGAACTGATCTTCAGTAAAATGGAGCTGCAAAACAATAATACAATTATTTGAAACTGTGGTATCCCGAACACTTTTCAGGTATTGGTTTTGACCCATTCCGATTTGCAAAAAAGAAAAAAAAAAGAGCTCAATGATAGCCTCAATGTCCTCCTGTTGTGATTTAAAAGTTCATATTTGCACATGAGCTCTAACCGGTACCTCACGAATGGGCAACCCAGGTAAATATACAAAATACAAATTTAAATACTGCAATATTGAAAAATTACGTGTTGCTGGACATGACTAACATATTACATTAAGCGGCTTTTTGTTTACTATAAGAAAACTTCTTTACAGCATGTCTAAAACAAAATACAGCTGTGCAGAAATTTTTTAAGACACGTGAAAAAAATTCTACCGAAATAGCACGTCGTTACAGACCAATAGCGAGGGGAAAATAAATGTATATATTTTTAAGAAAGGTATCTTAAATCCGCATTAAAGTTGCAATCGATGCAGAGGTGCGCATTTTGCTGTACCTCTCTTTGCGGTGTCCCGACCCGCTTCTCCGCAAAAAAAAAAAAAAAAGAAGCCTGGTTTCGCAAAAATTACAAATAGCTGTGAATGTGAAAGAGCGAATTCACCACATTCTATGAACTCCTCGTGCCGGCGGGGAAATACCAAAAATTATAGTTTACCTCACACAAAGAAGTCCTTCTGGTAGGCGCAAAGTCTTTTCTTCCGATATTGTGCAGCCACTGCTTCTTGCGCTGGACATCTCTTTTTCCCCACGGAATGTTGAACAGCGAGAATCCTTTTTCGCTTCTGCTATTACATTGATAGGCGCAGCAGAACGGCATTGCGATGATAAAAACAAGCGCGAAGAAGCATGTGCACCCTGAAAGTCGCCGTGGCGACACGGCGGCAAATGGCGACCAGCGGAAAAAAAAAAAGAAAAAGGCAAACAAGTTTGGCCCCCACTCGACGAGGGGCGGAGACGTCACGGTGACGTTTCGCTCCCCGCAGCCAATTAGGGCCCGCGGAAGCCCTGTCGTCTCCCCTCCTGAGAGAGTGTGCGAGGAGGGAAGTGGCGGGTAAGGGAAACGGCGGCAAAGATCCAAGAAAGTCGCTACTTTCCAAAATATAGGGGCTTTAACGTGTTAAGTGACTTCATGCACTCGTTTGCCTCCGCTGCATGCTCGAGGCACTCTTAACACAGCGCCTCCAGAATACCATTCACTGATTTTCTGGTGCAGAACATCAAATAAATGTTTTGTTCGCTCTCTACACATGCAAGACTAACGTCTTTCGACGACATTTGCATATTAATATTCAGATACGGGACCAATTTTTTTTTTGAGTTCTAACTATATTCTGGTTTTTACAGTAGTATTTGACAGAGGCGTACATTGTGCTGCGTCTCTTACCGAGTGGTTGATTTGTTCTTGCAGGCCTGCCATTTGTGACGGCACCGAACAAGTTCGAAGCGCTTGCCGCCAATGATGCCATGGTCGAGGTGTCTGGCGCGCTGAACGTGCTTGCTTGCAGCTTGATGAAGATAGCCAACGACATCAGGTTCCTCGGATCGGGACCACGGTGCGGTTTCGGCGAGCTCTCCCTGCCCGAAAACGAGCCGGGAAGCAGCATCATGCCAGGTCTGTGCATTTGCAGAACTGTGGTGACCGTTCTGCTACTGTGTGTTTAGGTACAGATGCAGATCCGCAAGCATAGCAGGTGCTTCAGAGGTGTCGAATGGTGGCACTTCGGTGGGGAAGGGGGGGGGTGCAAAAAGGCACTGGCCCCCTCCCCTCATTCCATCTTCCACAGCAGCACCAACACTTGCCTTCACGCAAACCACACCAACATTCGTCCCCCTTTCTGTGTGATGTAATGCGAGTTCCCCTTTTCTCCATAGATGATATCCTGGCAATGCCCATGTGGCGGACTACTTGAAATACCGTATTTACTCACGTAATGAACACATTTGCATAAGAAATGCACCCCCCACCTTCAGTCATCAAAATTAGTTTTTTCCCCCCGCATAATAAATGCACCCCTACATTCAGTTACTGCAGTCATGCTAACTGACACCTGGCACCTCCTTACCTGTTGGATCTCTTATTTTTTATCATTATGCCGACTTTCCTTGGCCGCTTCGGCTCGCTCCCTCCTGCCTTCGCCCATTGTCGTGTGCCATATTGTTTTTCTTTCTATCTGTGTGCAGCACGTCCCCCGTCTTTTTTATCTGTACGCCACAGCGAAGTTCACGAACGGTGCGAGTCTAGAGACATCACAGCTGACAATCCCACAGCGAGCGAAGGCCACGAAACTGCCCGCGCCAACCGGCGGTCGCTTCCTGCAAGTGCAAAGCTTTAAGGCCAACGACGTGCACGCCATTTTCGAGTGACGACGACAGGATTTGCTGTCATGAAGGGTCATTTGTCACTATGGCGTCGCTGGTTTCTGGAAAACCAAAAAAGAATCGCTTGTCGTCCAGAAAAGATCGTGATGATTTCCGCAACATGGTAGCACCCCCGATTCTCGCTTCACTTGTTCTCTGCGCGTACAGGAACTTTTCATGTGGAAGTGAGGCGGCGGTTTGTTTTGCTGCTTCGAGGGCAGCTTGCTGCAATGTTGGTTACTTTCTATAATGTCAATGGCGTCGTCGCGGTCATTGCGCAAGGTTGCCGCGAAGTTTGCAAAGTGCGTTGTAGTTTTGTAGTGCATGTGTCTGGGCGCCCCTCAGGATCACATAAGATACCACTGTTGTGATTAAACGATTGCGAGAAAAGATAGCCACGAAATGCTTTTATGGCATGCGCGGGTGGCATGGGGACAGCTTGCAGAAGATAGCTGCCACCAACTAGTGAACATGAACAAAGCGCAACAAAGAAGCTGCTTCCAAACAGTGTACGCGTATGTCAAATGCGAAAGGCTAAGCAACCTAACTTTCTTTTAGATGCGGAAGCATCTTATACTCGCGCCTTGTAGTGCGCCGTCCGCACCGCTTCTCAAACATTCGACAGCTGACGCGCGCGCATGCGCCGTCGCGCCGTCGCCCACCATCTGTGCCGCGCGCGCTTCTCCTTCGAGAACATTCGACAGCTGACAGCGCATGCGCCGTCGCGCTGTATATATACTCAAGGTCGGCGCTCGCTCGCTCAGTTGCCGCTCGTCCGTTGGTTTGTACGGTGCGTCGACGTCCGAAGTCGCCGTGAAATGAATGCCAACGAATCCACAAACAGAATGATCGACGTCCCTTCGACCAGCGCCGGCCAAACTGTTGGCGGAACCGCTTCCGCATCCTCCTCAGTGTTCCCCCGAGGGAAGCTGCGGGCAATTTTTTTCATTACCGAATTTTTTGCTCATTCCAAAAAAGTTTTTCTAAAATCTGCCCCGCACAATAAATGTACCCCAACTTTGCTCCAATTTTTAGAGAAAAAAAGTTCATTCGTTATGCGAGTAAATATGGTAAGTTTGCTGGGTCAGCTGACAGACGTGACATAGATGAGTAATAAACTTTGCTGTCATGCATTATCATCTTTTCTGCTTGAGAGGTGCTGAAATGGGGAAAGGAAAAAAAAAACTGGAAATTATAGTAACGTAAGACTTAAGAAGACAGAAGAGACCCTGGTCAAATGTCTGATGGTTGACTGCCAATTGCCTTTGCTACCAATGAAGTAGCCCCCCTTCACGAGCCGATCGGTGGAGTCGCTGGCTGCCTGACTCGCGACATTAGCCCATTAGGTAACTGCGTGACACCCGGCAAAGCCTTTCAATTAGTGCAGTTAAAGAAATGCAGTCTTGACAATAAACCTATCCATAGCTTAGGGTGCTCCTTAAACACACCATGAGGCAGAAGCTTTTTTTGTTTTTCATTGAGCTGCTGAAACAAATCGAAATATTTATTTAGAAAAAAAATAAATGGGTCTCCAATGGGCTAGTCTAGAGTGCATGCCCACTGGTGCTGGCTCATTTCCCCCTGTATTTGAGGAAGATGAGCCTCTGCCTTTTGAAGTTGTATGCAATGATAGGGTCCTACAATTGCATGTATGTAATGCTGTGAAAACAAGTAGCTGGCTGTGGGGAATAAGCACGTGCGACCCCAGGCCTGTTGGCCAATCGCACTTAGCTTGACTTCTGCAGAAACTCATCCCACTGCGTGGCATGCTGGATTCTCTGTCTGACAAAGTATAAAGCTTGCCGATATTGTGTTCTGCCTTTTCCCGGTGTTCTGCAGGCAAGGTGAACCCGACACAGTGCGAGGCCGTTACTATGGTAGCCTGCCAGGTCATGGGGAACCACGTTGCTGTCACTGTTGGGGGTAGCAATGGCCACTTCGAGCTGAATGTGTTCAAACCACTGATCGTGTCCAACGTGCTTCGCTCTGTGCGGCTCCTGGCGGACTCTAGCGTCTCCTTCACGGACCACTGTGTGGTCGGCATCGTGCCGAACAAGTGAGTGCTTCCTTCTGTTTATTAGATGATGTGGAAAACCTGCCACGCAGCTTTCCTGAACTGCGAAAACTTCTTCATAGTGGTGGCACTGTTATAAGTCCCTTTAACGTTTATCGTTGCAACTTGCATTTGCAGGGCCAGGTTAGCAGGTAAGATGTTGCACTGCCGAGTTTTAGGGGGTGTGTTCAGTTACTGGCAACTGGAGCCGCCTTTTGATAGGGGCACAATTATTGAAAAGTAATTATTGTAGTTTGACCATTTTTTATTGTCTTATAGACCATCAGTATTGTAGTCTCTTCGTGCAAATGAATCAATAACAGGCGTGGATATGCAACGGGAATGTCACCTGCTCATCGAAAAACATAGCCACGTTTTTTTACGTGCTTGATAGAAGCTACAGTGCATTTTTGTAGCTAGCTTCAAACACAACAAAAGTTAACGAGAGAGTTTCCGAGATTTTCTTGACATCCTCTTGTCAATGCAAGGTGGCAACATATGGCATGGACGTCACGTTATATTACTCAAGTTTGAAGCTGTGTGCTGAACTGTCACCCTGTGACGATCTACACACTGCCTCTTTTCCGTATATTGCAGGGAGCGCATCTCCAAGCTGCTCAACGAGTCCCTTATGCTGGTGACGGCGTTGAACCCGCACATCGGCTACGACAAGGCGGCCAAAATTGCCAAGACGGCGCACAAAGAGGGCACCACGCTCAAGGAGAGTGCCATTAAGCTCGGATACCTGACCGCAGAGGAATTCGACAAGTGGGTCCAGCCCAAGGACATGCTGGGACCCAAGTGAAGGGCACATATGCTGGGAAGTATACCAAGCCGTCAACGTTTCACAAGGGTGCACCGGTGACAGTGTTCCTCTGTTCATACGGGAACACCTTTCTTTGTCTTCTCATCTCTTCGAATCCGCGCTTGAAAGTACCACACTGCCGTCTGTGCACCCGAGTGCATTTACACTGCTCCGGTTCGTGCGCTGTGCTTTGACTTTTGGACGCGAGGACTGACCGAAGACTCAGCAATGTACATCTTTCTATAGACGAGTTATGCGTCGTTTTGTGTTACGAACGATGATTTTGTGGAATGAAGGAGTCTGGATGCAATGTCTATTGCTTTTGTTCTTAATGGAAGCCATGGTAGATAGTCATGGCTTCACATCCTAAAACCAATGATGAGAAACAGCCACATTAACCTCTGAACGGTCAAACTTTTCTTCCAGACGTAAGCTGCCAGGGTTGATTTCTTTTATTGCCGATTTAAATTCTTCAGGTGAATGTATTTCAAGAAATAAACTGTACCTTTTTTTTTTTAGGGTGACCACAAGATTACAACAATATTTCTTGTGTTGTTACATACACATGGTTTAGTCAATAATAACTCTAAGATAGATCTTTTAAACAAGCTTATATGACTTCTGAAGTTACCCGTTACAAAAATAAGTGCACGAAGTGACTTCAAGTGAAAACATGGAGAACAAAAGTCACCTTTGATCAAGTAAGCATTGTATCGTCATGCACACTTTTGAGATTTCGCTTGTTTACCAACATCTGAGTCTGAACTCATAAGTAATGTCTCGCATGACAAGTCGACGTCCAATGAAGGTGACAGTCGAGCGGCGATTCGGAGGAATCTCCAATAGACTGGCTTTCAGCATAGAAAGTGACGCGCACTTTCATAGTATGCAAGCAAACTGCGAGAGTAAAGAGTATGGCTTTTGCATGCATCCAGAAAGCGAAAACGAGTCGGAAAATTATGTTACTGTTAACAAAACGGATGCAGTTTTTGCGAGTCCCCAAAACAGGAAACTATCGCAGTGACATTTGCACGTCTTACTTTCTGTAGGATGGCGAGAGAGTGTGGGTACTGTAACGTAGGTTCTTTTATTGCGATAGCAGTTTATTGACACTCTTGGCTAGATTTTGCCGCCGCCGCCGGCGTCGACATAGGAGTCGCCACCACTCGCCGTATATGTATATGTATCTATATATATGTAAACGCATGAAAGAGAAATAATTCAGAATAAGACTCTGGTGCGCGAATTTGAACTTGCGACCTCTGAATCGTGAGTGCGAGGCATTTGCCGCTGAGCCACGGAGGAGCACCTCCTTCAATGTTCAAACAAGAAGCTATCTACCGTATTCACTCGATTCTACCGCGCCCTCGATTGTAACGCGCACCCATTTTTCTCGTTGGTCCGCACAATCACACCACTTGGGAAAATGACCCCTTTTGGGAGCGTCTTGCGTTTAAATATGAGGTATGGGGGGGCAGCTTGTGCACATCTGACGTGCAACAGAGCATTGCCGTCATTCTAGTTTTTCTGTGGCCTTATGTCAGCACGTGAACTTGCTTCGCCCCCTTCTTCACGACGGTTGTGGTGCCAGGCATGTCAGGCATGTCGAAGTAAAGAGGCGTCTGATCGGCATTCTGGATTTGCCCAAGCAGGTAGCCATTGTTGTGCTGCAAGTTTAGGACAAACCTCTGAAAACTGTGAAGCTTTTCTTCGTACTCCTCCGGAAACTTTTCGCATATGCCCGTTGGCCTTTGGAGGGAAAAGCCTTTCCTCTTCATAAAGTTAGTTAGCCAGCACCTGCTCACTTTGAACTGGCTTCGCGTTAGCCCTTTTTCTAAGGCTAACTGCATAGCCCGCACTTGGAGCAGTTCTTTCGTCATGGGCCGCTGTGCCGCTCGCTACTCAAGCACATACTCGGCGAGCAGCTCTTTAATTTGCGAAAACCGACCCTTCTGTGGTCCACTGAAGCCTTTGCGTGAAGCTTTGCTGTCGACTATCTTCTTCTTTTGTTTCCGCCAGTCCCGCAAGCATGTTTAGGGAACTCCGAACGACCGCGATGCGGCCTGATTTCCGTCCGTTTCTGCACACACGATGACTTTTCCTTTAAAAGCGGCATAGTGGTGCACTCCTTGAGTTTTTGCACCCTTCCATGCCGTCGATGCTAATGTACTACAAGAAGAACTCCTCAGCACACGTATAAAGTGCCGCACATGGGAAACACATTGGCAGAAATGACCAATGCGCCATGCCGACGCACGTAGGGGGCGGCCATTTTGGAAATGCCGATGGCAATAGAATGACCATATTCATTTTTTTGTACTAAATTCCAACGTGCATGCGATTTATGAAGTCGCTGAACTGAAAAAAAGGTGCGCGTTACATTCAAGTAATTACGGTATATCTACCACCTATTCCTGCTGACAGGCATATTGGGGGGGGGGGGGGAACTATCGTATTTTCAGCATAACCAACAAGAGTGCGCACTGCCACATCGTCACGACGCGGCAGCGCGCGCATCATCTCTCGCGCATACTTTGGCGCCGCGGAGAGGAGGGGGGCGACGCTTACTCGCGTGCCCTTATCTTGTGGTGGGGAGAATCGTAGGTCTCGGCTGACCTTGAGCTTTCATGAACAATTCTGTTGTAGTTACTGGGCACACAAAGGTCACTGCACTCGTTGCAGACTCTTCATTTGCGAAAAGGGCGCGCTTTTCAGACTCAGCGAAGTAACAACTGAGACGTTTATTCGCATTCATCTGTACCTGTGAGTACGTTTTGTGCGTCATTTGTGCGTGAAAAATGCGGGCACGTTTCAATATGCTTGCCATTCTGCGCGTGACCTTCAAATTTGTTGCTATCGTGTTCATTGCTTCGCCTTTATGGCAAAGCTGTGACTTTCGTTGTAAGAGCTCTCTAAGTTTGAGCCTGTGAGAGTCTTAAGGGACAAAGCCACTTGGTTTCACAAAACGCACCCAAAAAGTTAAATTACTAAGTAGAAAGACAAAAATCTCCACAAAACCGAAACACTCAATGAACAGTTCACTGCACGCAGTGAAACACTTCTTTATGTACACAAAATGGAAGTACAGCCCCTTATATCTAAACTATGATGTCTCAACGTGGGCGATCGGCAGAGTGGAGCCAGAAAAGTGGTGTGCTCACCATGTCGTCAAGGGTTTGACTCATGGAGTTTAAGCGGGTTCGCTTTTTACGGCGAAGAAGTGCTTGTGGCTGGGAAACGCGCTGAGCAACAAGGGAACCTGGACAGGCAGCTCGATGCACAACTCGGGCCCGTAGCCTGATGGCTGTTGCTCGCCTGTCGGAACCGAAGTCCGGAGGCTCTGTGATGGTATTCAGGACTAGAAGGCAACGATCCTCTCAAGCAGGAACGCGACGGCAAGATGCCCCACCTGGTTGAAGGCTTCGAGGCTCAGGACGGACACCCGACGGCCCACCTTCAGCGTCCGGCCTGGTGACAACGTTCCGCTCGCCACGTCTTCTTCCAACTCCTTGCTCTTCTCTGGCACGGGTCTTCCTTGAGCTTTCGGGCACACTTGTCCACTCCTGATTGGTTCCATTACAGCTTCATGGTCTTTTCTTATCGTCTTAATTTTACAGTGACAATTTAACTTCGCGTCCTCGTGGCCATGTTTTCGTCATCGATATATATTGCTTCGGCCACCATTCGCGCGCGTTCTCCATTCTTTTTCTTTTGCTCACTTTTCCAAGGCGCACACTTTAAACGCACACTCCACTCATCACAGGTACATTTCGTCATCGCATAGTGGCCGCGGTAACTACGCAGCTTGCAATGCTGAAATCTACCAATGGACATGGACTTTGGGTTTGTGCCATCATTTGTCGAGAGAAGAGAGAATGATTTTCGACCGACTGTGAGAATTGTTTGTAAATTCCAGGCCGCGTGCTGTGCTCTAAATCTGTCGTTCACATGCTCTCTGGAGCCTCGAACATCGACTGGCGATGTTTTCTGGCCAAAAAAAAAATGTTGCAATGGACCCTTGTCAGTGGTGGTTCAGTTGCAATGTCAGCGCTATATGCAATTTAAGCTTATGCACAGTAAAAAGACATCATTCTTGACTGATCCAAAGCACATAACATCACGAAAGAAGTGCCTGAATAATTGTAGGAATAGTGTTTTCACTCAAGCTTTGGAGCTTGATTATGGATGATAGTACCCGCTTATACTGCTGTGAAGAAGCGACTTTGTTAGTGCGACCACACTCGGCATATCGAACAAAATTACGACGGCAGACTCTGTTCATGGCCACCGTGCAATGAAGTTGAAGGTATAGAATCACACTGGTGTTATTAGATAGGTGTATTGAATAAGCATCCATGACTGCCCACACTTTGTATACGCTTAGTGTTCTGCGATTTCGGGGCAGCCTGAAGGTTCTTGGTTGCTGCATTAACTAGCATTTGGCTGGTAATCGGGACAATGAGCAATTAGGAATAAGTAGCTGCTGACATAAAAATGTTGGCATTAATTTATTCAACAAGATCTAAATAACCGCATTGGAACTGTCATCGTGAATTGTAATCGAGCTATTTTCCAACAAGTTTGACTAGTCTGGAGCGCTTATTTAGATTATGATTTGTAGTTAGAAGTTGAGCAGATTTCCACAGTTTTGCAAGTCCACCCTTCCTTATTTGACATGTGAATATTTGTAGGTATAATAAAATGGAAAATTGCAAGTAATGCGTGCACTTTGGAGCATCTTAATGCCACTTAATACCACTAAAGCTGCAGTGCTGCCCTTATTGCTAAACGAATGGCTCCGTCACTTGCGCCATTAATTAGGGCTCAACTGCAGTGTTTAACTGGCATGGCTCCATGGAGTTCTCGAAGTGCAAACATACATTGCCACCGACTACGGAGCTTTCGATTGTGAAGACTAATAGCACTAGCCCACTGTCCGACTGCTAGAGTCAGACTGGCTACGGCACTGTCTACATTATCTTGTTGTTAAATAAGGAATAAAGAGCCAACATAGTATGTTTATGAATGCGTGCCAACTCCTTCATTCTATTAGCTCTGCAGAAAAAGATCAGTGCCGCGAAATTTCTGCACGGTCTCTCTGTAAGAGGGTTGTCTGTAAAATAAGGTTTGTGAGGCGCTGAGGTCGCGAGGATCACTGTTGCACAGGATCCAGAGACACTGGCATGTAGCACTGTTCAGCCACTCACAGTCCCTGCCTTGGCGACCTGTCTCTGAAGCCAAGTCTTGGCTTTATTGATCTTAGAGATGGAGGTCCTACTCTGTTCTCCTGCCAGGTGAAGATCACTTGCTGCGATTCATTCTTTTTGTGCAAAAAACACTGTGCCGGTGAACATGTGGGGTCTCGAAATGGCGAGTGAGCGCCAGGCTCTTGGAGTGAATAGACACAGTTGACACGGTCGGTACAAACGAAACAACATACATACATTTATTTAACTAATTTATAACGACGATATTGTCCGCCGAATAATACCTCAATCGTGACCAACCCACTAAGACATCCTTACACACAATTTCCATACACTCCAAAACATGACAAACACACGATAACATACCCAAGGCGGCGTCGCCAACGCTCGACTTACCACGTGGGCGCCCCAGCGCGCAGGCCGCGGTACCACGCGCCGAGGACCCACGCTAGAAACAAACCGTTCGTGGCAACCGCCACCAAGGCTTTCTTTCCGCCCAGGGTCACCACTCGCGTACACAATGCCACCTACCGCCCGGTAGTTGTAACCTGAAATGCGGCTTTCGGGCGAGACATGTGCACCACGCAAACAACTTTACAGGGGATATCAGCACCCCCAGATCATTTATTTCCTAGTGACTGAAATTTATGTAGAAAGGTAACTGTGTAAGCTCACAAAGCGTGCCCTAATGCATGTGTTGCTTCTATAGGACACCGTAAAAGAAACAACACTCCTGTCAGATTCCTGTCAGTAAAAACTTTCAGTGTTACCGAAGCTGTGCAAAGGGATGACGGCAAAAGGATGGTAACGTCTCTTAAGACAGGAGGAATGGTTGTGCGAATTCCCTCTAGCTTGTAGAACAATCAATGAAGAATGCTGCTGCAAGACATTGAATAGCTTTCTCCACACAATTCGAAACGAGAGAAGACGCAGGCTCACGAAGGGGGTGCGTATCCATGAGGGCAACGCTAGTCTGCTCATTGCTCGTGTAGCAAGCGATTTCGTCAACAAATTTAGGTGAGGTGCTGTCCAATTCAGGAAAAAGATAGTAGCCAATCGAGGCTATGTCTTGGCTGTAGAGAAACATCCAAGGCATAGCCTCAATTGACTACCATTTTTTCCTTGAACTGAAAAAACGCATCTGTGAGATGCATTTTAGAACTGCAGAAGAACCGCAGAAAAAAGGCTTAAAAGCTCCCTTCACCACGCGATGAGAGAGTTATACTGTTCAAGCATTAAGAAGATCGTACAACACATGTAAAAGTGCATTGATCTCGATAACAATTATGCCAAAAAAAAGGAGAGTGTCTAAGCTTTTCAAAAAGGTATTATTAACTACCGTGAAACATGTTTTCCATAATGAAAAAAATATTGGGAACATTATTTAATGGACAACCCTCGTACATAGCTTTATTTGATTTCCCCATTCGTGTGACAAATGCTCCATTAAGTCTGTGTTAGCACTTCACGCTTCCAACACAGAGAAACAGTGCTAGTCTGCATCATATTTCACAGTTCATATTTAGCAAATGTTTCATTAAAAAGTTTATCATAAAGTGTGAGTGCAGTTTCCCGCACTTATGTTCCCCTGCTGATTACGAAACAATCGACAACAAAGGAGATGAAAAAAAAAAAAAAACCCCGCGAGACGTAGCCAGAGATGTATTTTTGGACGTATGAACGGCGCAGTCATGCAGGCTTACTAGGTCAATTCACCTTCTTTACAAGGTGAAACTTGCATTGTGAACGAAAATGGGACATGACACACGAACCATGAACAATACTTTAATTACACAAATTAGCCCACATGCTACAATGTATGTATAAACTATCAAACAATGCCCCCATTCATTATTTCACTTCCACTGATCATCCTAAGAAATGGCTGCTGCATGGTATATCATTTTGTTCAGTTCAATAACATGGCCGTCAGAGGTTGTACAACACCTATACAATGCAAACCAGAAAATCTTACTCTCAACTTTCTGTTACCTATAATGCTAAGCTCATTCATTTATACCATCAAGCAAATCAAACACTTTTTGCAAGCCTCGTTTGAACTGGCTCTTTGAGGTGTTCAACAAATGTGCAATGAATGCGTGCTAATAAAGTGCAACCATAATTTGAAAAGTTGAGTAAGAAGGAACCAGTTGGTGACACTGTGACAGACTGTAATTAGAAGTGTAAAAGTGAACTGCTTGCAAAACACAATCCCCGATATGTCAAACAAGACCACACAGCATACAGAGCACATGAAATGCGAAAATAGCCTGGTCACCTGACTACACTACATCTAATGGAAGACGGCACTCGTTTGAAAGCCAACGTTAAACATGTGCATATAGACATGTTTCCCACGCATATATCACGTCTGTCAGATTTGTTCGTTCGTGCTCCTTTTTTGCAACTCGAAGCAATGCCTCCACTGCGGTCACAGCACTCTTAAAGTCGGTGCATGAAGCAGCGTTACAGTGGTGCTTTCCTATTGGTTGCCCGCATAGTGCCATGAGTGCCCACAGGGTATTTAAGTGCGCTCAATGTGATGTAGATTATTAAAATTTCCTGCACGTGCAGCCGTATAAACAATTGCTCATGTTGCACACAACTGCTGGCTATGACCACATAACTCCAAGAAAGTAGTTTTTGTTTTGGATAGTGCGGCCTGCAATCTCTTAAAGGGACAGGCAACTGCCCAGAACATGCAAAGGAGATGACTGCACGGATGAAAAAATTGTCTCATAGCGACTCAAACCAATCCTGTTTTTTCCATGACAAGTGGATTTGTACGTTTATTTCTTAATTGAAAATCGCAAGAAATGGCCTTTGGCACCTCTGGTGGCAAAAACCTAAATTATTCTATGTACCCTGTCACGTGGCCTTAGATTAGTGTACGCCGTCAACAATTTTCTTGTTAGTATTCAAATATTGTCTGCTTCTTAATAGTAATAGATATTACTCCATAAAGAACTACATACTATAGGCCTGCATTAATAGTACGCAATAAAGTAGCACTGCCTTCGCATGACGTAATTATCTCATGCTTGTTAGTGCGTCTGGGGAACTTTTCTGCGTGCTAATTAAGCCGTACACACAGTTTCCAGGGCGCTAATATATTGGAGTGATGTGTTTTCTACTTACACTTTGTCTTAGAAATGGCATGTACTGCTACTCGGCACAGCCACGCATTATGTGCAGTGATGTTTTCAAGGACTTGGCTTGACTTGTGTGGCGAGAGAGAGTAACGACGATGGGACAAGCCATCCACGATACAGGCGCAACAACCTTTAGAGCAAGTGCATGCAATGTGGCACAAATACAGGGAAGCTGTATGAAGCCACATCATCTCACTGTAAGGGCTTGTTATTTTCAAGAATAGTTGGAAAGCTCAAAGTAAATGTGGTTGGTCATAGTTACAGGAACTCCTGCGAAAGCAGAGCAACGACAGCATGCACAAGTGGCTAGAAGGACTACCGGCGTCGCGATCAATTTTCAGCGTTGCTGGACAAAAAGGCACATCTGTGTCCGGAGCTTTTCAGATAGAAAAATACTGCTTATAAAATAACTACATGCTTTTGGGATTATCTACTGCAGCTAGGAACACTACGAAGGGTAAGCTTCTTTTCGTGCCAGAAAAACTGGGTTGAAAAAAATTAGTTGTCGGTCCCTTCAATGATGATTGCAACTTCTCAGTGGTAGTGCTAGCCATAGCTGATAAAGGTGTCGCTGATACAAAAGAAACACAAATGCAGTTGACGTATGCACACTAGCATACACAACAGAAAACGCCAATCACACTGCTACCCTTTTAATTTAATTTAATCAGCTTTTATTTAATCAGCTTTCGTTGATCAGCTTTTGTTGAAAAATTTATTCAGCTTTTGTTGAAACACGCAAGAAAGCAAGCCTCTCCGTGCAACCTTTGGCAATATTATTATCATGAGCTAACGTAACAGTACCATTAAGACAATACCACTGTACACAATCTTGAATAAACATTATACAATCATATAACACGTACACACACATATTAAAATAATTAAAAACTGTACACTCCGCATAAATCATTTTAATATCAAAGAAGGCACACTAATAAGAGTAACGCTCGATCAAATTGAGCGTTACGATATCTGAAGTTTGCTTTAGCTTGAATTTCAGTACTTGAAGTATTCTCAACAACTGATATATGCATCTTGAAAACCGTGCATACAGGTGAAGACGAAGAAGGGACAACATTGTCCCGTTGTCGATTCCTTCTTCCTCCTCATGCATATGCACTATTTTCAAGATGAATACCAAGGAACTTGCCCAAATCACCTTTTCCTAAACAAATATATGCATTTTCCTGTATATAATACTTAAAACATTGATTCTCAATACTGCGATTCACGCCACCGATAAATCAACCTCTCAGGCGCACCGCTCTGTCGTGAGCCACACCACAAGGGGAAGATTTATCTCGAAGTCCTTTTTTTAAATTTTGAGCAAAGATACAGAGTACTCAGATTACAGTAACATTCGAAGCGTGCCATACTCTACCATGAACAATTTTCGCCCCCAACAAGAACAGAGCGAAAAATAAATTTCACACACTACCTGCAGATGTTAAAGAGCATGTGGATATCAAAATTTTTATGATAAAGTGACTGCAATATTAAACTTTTGTTGATTTTCAAGCAAATAACAAATTTTCAAAATTTATGTAAACATCAGGTAGTTGCACATCACTTTTGCGAAATTCCGCTATGAGTTAGGGCAATTTGATACAAACTGCTATTCGTGTAAACCTCATAAATTATATTTATGCTAGCGTACCCTCAAGACCTAGCTGCACAAAGTATAATACCAAAAAAATCTTTTAGTATTGCAAAACTTTCACGTTTCTGACCCAGTTGTAAGTTGATAAGCAATGTTTGCCTTTTGTGTGCCTTAGGCACACAAAAGGCAAACACACATTAGAATGCACATTGAGAAAGACCAACACTTATCTTTGCTGAGAGATAACAGTTGAACAACAATGGCCAAATCACATCTGCACATATGTACAAAGACAACCTGAATAATGTAATTGCTTTTCATTTTTTTTCCTGGGGTTTTAGGTGTCGAAACCACAGTATGATTATGAGACAGACTGTAGTGGAGGGCTCGAGAAATTTTGACCATCTCATGTGCTTTAACGTGCATTAAAGCTACACGGGCTTCCAGCATTTGGTGCTTTATGCATGTATAACATCACTGGAAATATTGGGCCAAGAAAGAAAGTTCAGGAACTGTTTCTTGCTTGAGAAGCATGCTTGCCCCATACAAGACGACAGAATGCTTATTGTACAGGCACAGGAGTAGGCTGCGTTGCGATGCTTGGGTTGTATTCCTTGAAGTTTATGCACCGCGGATGAAATGTGGGGGGAATGCTTCACAAAAAGGATTTCTGAAAGACTGTGACGTTCTGACTGCCTGCCAGCACGAATTATTTCATCACCGACAAACACAACTGAACTCCCGCACAATTGTCAAATGAAAATTATGGCAAAGCTTAAAATCTCAAACAAGTTTCGCTGGCAGAAAAAACAAACTGGCACACAACTTGAGCTAGAATGCAAATATGACACGAACTAAAAAGTCATTACAGATATTGCTTATACTGAGGAATGATCAGCTGGCTGTATGAGGATTTGACATTTGCACAAGCCAATACAAGTTTTTGAGGTGCTCTGGAAGAAGTGTCAGAATTCACCCATAAAACGAGCAATTTCACAATGTAATGCTGTGTGCGAAAGAAGTAGACACCTCCCTGGCATGTTCAAAGCTGTGATTAGGCAATTCACAAAAGTCTCTCTGGTTGATAATAGAATGCTCACGGGTCAGTCGCTTGCAAGCTTGGCTTCTTGGTCACGCAACTCCACTCACAATGCTCCTAAACCAACCTGGAATGCAGGGGCAAGAGGTACATACATGCAGTCACTCATTTTACGCTGCAACCACACTGCGAGCAGATGTGAATAAGACTAACTGATTGTGATGCACTTGCTTGCAGGAACAGACAGGTCGTGTGAACCTTGGTCACAGTGAATCATCTCTTGGTCGCCAATTGTGGTCAATCACTAGTGGGAATGCACTCGTAGCACTTGTTTTAGTTCAATTAGACATACTAATAACCTGCAGGACATCCACTCTGAGACACCAACACAACAATCTCGTTAAGTTTCACTAAAACACAGTACACACTGGAGAGAGCTCTCTGCTACTTTTGGGCACGAGAGTATAATCGAACATTACAACATAAGTCATATCTGTTTCGTCATACAAAACCATAGTGCCATACATGGCACAATACATACGCATGAGGTGCAACACAATGCCACAGAACCGAGCAACGCTCCCACTTACAAAGTAACGAAGCACAACCTGCGAGGGAGCAGTGTAACAGACCAGAAACTATCACAGCCGACGTGCGACTCCTGTGGCACTGCGTGTGCCCCGGTTCTCTAGAAAGGACATTTCTTCTGTTAAGCCTTTCAATGGGACTGAAGGAAGAGTGTGGCAGTGCTGGCCATCAACAGAAGTTGTCGCTACTTTGCAATGGCGCTACACAGCAAGTACCGAGTCAAGAGGCGACTCTGTGCTCAATCCTGCAGAGTGAAGGAGGAGCTTCAAGTCTACGATTATCCAAGAGCACTAACGTAAAAGCTCTGCGAAACTTTTTAGGGCTCATGTCGATGTCCGCTGCCTGGTGCTGCTGCTTGCCTCTTGGCCGCCACCCATTGAAGAGAGGCTAGTGCTGCTCTCGTGCGGTGTTGCCCCAAAGAGTTGCCTCAGAGTCTTCCCCGTCTTCTCATCCAGCTCTGCTTGAAGGAAGAACATTGTATGGTTAGTCTCCCCTTAGGCTTCTAGTAACAGCATTAAAATGTCACGATCACTTAAGTATCACAATGGAAAGCAGGGAGCAAGCCTTCATCTGCCAATCGCCACAGGCCTTATTATTAGCATTGCTATGCAGACCAGGATACTGGAGCATTCTGAATAAGGTAGTCAAGAGAAACTTCAGGTTTTGGCAGCACTGCATAGTTCACTCATTTCATAACAAACAATGCAGCCGCACATCGTGCAACTGCAAATTGGAAGTTGAACACTCTCTTAATTGACATGAAACTAAATTTTCTCATGGATGCCATAAGCCTCCTTGTGACAAGCACCCATGTAGATGTCACGTACATCAGCTTGTGCAAAGGGCTATCAATGCTCCTTCATTAATGCTGGCACCTTGGCTGTGGTGTGAAGCTGGGAGGATTAAGATGAGTGCACTGGAAACAGATGTGATAAGCAGAACATTAAAATAAATGTGGTGACTATGGCATGATGCTGACTCTGCAACCACTGAAGTTTATTTGAAGTTGATGTTTATCACAGCAAAAAATACAAAACATGTGATAAGCTACAGACTGCGATGGGATATTGACATCTAAAGGGTCCCTGCAACACTTTTCCCAGTAAGTGTTGCTTTATTAATTAAGTTATTGCCTCAGAAATTTGCAAAAATTTGTAGAATCTATAAAGTACAAGTAGAGTTGAAGCATTTTCCAGGTATCCAGAATATGTGTTGCAGGGCCCCTTGAAAGCATAACTGGTATTTGAATTGCCTTGAGATAAGCACGTTGTGCTGCTAGAAATCGGGCCACTGAAGGGGATGTAAGCATACAAGCCAATATCATGCCAATGGGACACATACTGAGTACGGTGAAAGGGAAAGTATGTGCCCTAACTAGCCCTACATTGACTAGTTTCAATCTGTCAGCACTGAACAGCAGTGACAAAAGTAGTGGAAAGAAAAGGTGCGCACACTCGTAAAAAACACAAGGAGAGCAATAAACAGCAATTTACAACATTCTTCACGAAGTACACATCACGCACTATTTACTGCCACGAGTATTTTGTTTTGATGTAATTCAGATTTCACCTGAAAACACTGTAAGCAAATGCTTGGTGCAGACCGTGTCGCAATGCATGAGCAGCTTCGAGATTGTTTGAAATCGTTCTGTGAAGATTGCATGCAAAAGCAAACTGTCTAGTTTATTTGAGAGCTTATGCAGTCACCAGCAAATAAAGCTGCAATCTTTGATAGCATACGTATAAATAGCCAATATCCTTGACCACTTAACAGATTACTTGACAGCTGACTGTCTGTTTGCCACTATGAGTGCACAGTGTGTATTATGAGATTCGAATTTTTGCTTTCTTAGCACAAGTTCACACAAATAAACATTTTTTCCCTAAACTCATAACAAAGTTTGTGAATTCACAAAAGTATAACCACACAAAAAATTGTGCCGAGGGATTTGAGTGGCAATAACTAAGCATTACATTCAGTACAGTATTTCAGTCTTATACGTACTTCGATAGGCAATGTGTAGGCTTAGTGAGTTATGAGCTAGTTTAGCAAACGCCGTGTATGGAATGTTTCAGTACCTGGAAAGCACGGTCTGTCACTGTGGCGTGGACCAGTGCCGTCCCACCTAAGAGGAACCTACAATACGAGCAGGAGTTGGCAGACTAAACACATGGAACATTATTACGTTGGGACTGTTTGGTCCTCTAGATTAAAAAAGAAAAGTGAAGAACCGAACTGGAGGTGCATGAATAAAACCTGACGAAATAAACTTATGTTCAAGGTCATCATATATTTTACTGTATCTTTTACTCGAATGTAATCTAGGAGGACGCACCTCTCCTCTTTCTGATCTTGGCATCCCCCGTTTCCTTGACGATGTCAGGCTGGCCGCTGCTGGCGTCGCTAGATGAGTCATCTGCAGGTAAACGTGCATGACATCAGATTACGCAGCTTCCATCATAAATGTATAATGCTTCAGTTTTCAAGTAACTGCGGTACTATAAATGGGTCAATTCAAAGGCCTTGAAGGTTTATTGAAACAATTCCTGCATATTGTCTCAGGCCTGCCTATATTGTCTTAGTATGCTAGTGACGTGGCATTCGCATTGTCATTCCAGCTGCATCAAGATTCTGCCTTATGAATGGCAAAATATGGAACCAATGCTGAATAACTGTGGTCATTATTATGCTGGAGAATAAAACATTACATTATGCACACCATGGTTAAGCATGGCAGGCCAAAAACTGCAGTGACATGTCACTGTGCTATCGTACAATGGACCTGCAAGGATAACAAATGTCAAAGATACAAAGGCTCCTTTGGGTGTTCTATCTAACGTTAGCCATTTCTTGTGATCATAACAGATTATTTACTTCGCACAGCAGTAGTCACATGGAGAGGACAGTAAAATTGCACATAGTTAACTTTCTTAATGTGGAACAAAGCACTGTGATCATGCGCCAGTGGCATTCTGCAGACTCAGCAGCCGCTTTGACGGCTGCTGAATATTGACGCAGTCAATGGCTGAAGTACATGTGCCATGCTATTCATCAATGGAGCATTGTAACAAAATATTTACATTGTAACACGAAATGGGCGTGCCAACATTGGACAATGTGGTATGAAAAACATGCCGGAAATGTATATTCTGTGGAATTTCAGCCTGGGTTGCAACAGCCAACTCTTCAGAAATGTTCCTCTCATGTGAAACTCAATAGCGGCAACAATCATTGACCATGAAAACTCGACTTTCTAGCTAATGCATGGTAACTTAGTATGGAAGACCCTTGAAAGTGTTCCGACTCCGTGAAGCTCCAGTCACGCACGTTTCGATAGAGGAAAAATAAAAAGCTTTGTTGCTATTATGCTCGAATGTCACCTGCCGAAAAAAAGTGGGAAGGGAGTGGCACAGCAGTGAAACCAGTTTGGGCTTTTCAAGAGTCAGTAGTGAGAACGATAAAACTTTTCTTGTATTATACTCAGTTACTCTTCTGCAATACCAAAAGCACCATTCCGGCCACATTTTACTGCCACTCTCGCCGTAGTTTCTAAATTATTTTCATATCGAACATTGTTGCAGAAATATAACACAGTATTACTGCGAAATATTAGAAGAAAAGGACAATGACAGGAGCAGCGCGTATCTCGGAACAGCCATCAGTGGATGCGTTATAACTGTTCTTTGCGGGGGCAATAAAGTCACTCCGTTTCCATCTTTTCCACGACAAGGCTTTCTTTCTTCTACAATTACCATACTGTACCTCCTCTGTCTCGTGCTGCTTCCGCTCTCGATTCTAGCAAAGGCACTCCAATGCCACAAACGCTTTTTTAAAAGATCACTCTGGGGTTGTCGTGCCTCACTGTAGCATCTCAGCCTTTGCATGGT
This sequence comes from Rhipicephalus annulatus, assembly GCA_013436015.1. Lineage (NCBI taxonomy): Eukaryota > Metazoa > Arthropoda > Arachnida > Ixodida > Ixodidae > Rhipicephalus > Rhipicephalus annulatus. The sequence goes on from WOVY01002924.1 coordinate 65,324, forward strand.
GATGGGAGAACTGGTTGCTCGAATGACACATTGTCGATGCGATGGGGAGGAGCTGAAGCACAACTAGGCAAGAAAGAATCAGCAGTACGGTAATAATGGACTGTATTTCTTAACTTGCTAAAAGACTATGTACCGAAGCAAATACAAACAGAAAACTAGAAGCAGGAAACGTTCAATTGTTCTGTGTGCAGCACGTGGGTTTCTAGAGTGGCCGTTCAAAGAAAGAAAACCTAGTAACGAATGATGTACTTAAGCCCCATTATAAAAAGTTGCATCTTACAGCTTAATATTGCCGCATTCAACCTGCAGTGGAGAGCTCGCACAGCCAGAGAAGAAGACGAAGCTCTTGCCCGGTCCTCTTTCCGAGCACCTTTCATTTTTAATTAAAGTGAGCTCTTCTATATCGAACTCCTGCTGTGTCTGCGTCGTGACACTATGTGGAGGAGCTGGGTACATGTCCAGGACACCTTCCAACAGCCCGGGATCTAGTCCACAAAGACTTCCGCTCGTCGAAACACCCGTTCACCGCGCCAGCCGCCGCCTGTTAGGCCTGAGCCCAGAGTTCGGTCCTTGGACGGAAAACATGACCGCGCCGGGAAGCAGTTGCCCCACCATGACGAGCCCAAGCACGACACAGGTGACTGTTTTCACCCCTAAAACTCCTGTGGACTTTCATGGCAACACATATGAGGACGCAGATGACTGGCTTGAGGAGTTCGAGCGCACAGCCAACGTTAACGGGTGGAACGCCGCACAGAAGTTGGGGTACGTGTATTTCCCTCTTCAAGACGGGGCTCGCACGTGGTTCACGAATCGCGTGTGGTCAACGTGGGACGAGTTCCGGCGGAAGTTCCTGGACACCTTCGCAAACACCGAAAGGCGGGAGCAGGCACAACGACTCCTTGAATCACGGATACAAAAGCCCAACGAGTCTGTTGCAATGTTTGTTGAGGACATGGCTCGTCTCTTTCATCGAGCCGATCCCGATATGTCCGAGAACAGAAAGATCAGCCACCTCATGCGTGGTGTTAAAGAGCAGCTGTTTGCTGGTCTCGTACGGAACCCACCTTCAAGCGTCGACGAATTTTCGAAGGAGGCGACCGCCATAGAACGCGCACTACAGCTACGGTACCGCCAGTACGACCGTCCAAACAACAGCGGACAAATCAGCGCAACCCCCGTGACCACCGTGACACCTGACGAGCGTTCTTTGCGTGACCTGATACGCGAAATTGTACAAGAAGAGGTGAAGAAGCTCGCTGCCACACCAAATGACTGCGCGATTGCGTCGGTCACAGAAGTTGTTCGTCAAGAAATAAGGCAAGCGCTTTCACTTCCCGAGCCGAACACTGACATTGTTAGGCCAACATATGCAGATATTCTCCGTCGACAGCCTAGATCTAACGTGCCGCCACCTCAGCAGTACCACCAGCAACAGCCGCCGACAGTGCCTTGGTACTATAGGGAAACGTCGACGCCGATGCGACGCCCACTCCGCAAAACCGACATATGGCGTACCCCTGACTACAGGCCCCTGTGCTTCCATTGTGGGGAAGCAGGCCACATCGTGCGGTATTGTCCTCATCGCGTTGCCGGGTATCAAGGATTTCCGTCCACTACCCCTCGGCGCTATTTCGACGGAAGACGCAACGTTGAAACGAGCGCGATGATCCCGCGAGACGTTTCTCCTGGGTTCCGGTCACGCTCACCCTCCCCAGGTCATTTTCCCCGATCTAATAGGGGTAGCACCACGGACATGGCGAGAGGAAGGTCTCCCAGTCCACGTCGGGGAAACTAAAAGCAGCGACCTTAGGGGGGAAGGTTGCGAATTGCCGAAGATTTGAAAACCCCCCATTACCGCCGCATGAAGTGCCGCACTTTTCGAATGAACCGACGAAAGACGAGATTGTCACCGCCGACATTACACTTTCAATTGACGGTCACGACGTGACCGCACTGGTCGACACTGGTGCGGACTTTTCAATAATGAGTGCGAATCTGGCCGACCAACTCAAGAAGGTAAAAATGGAATGGACGGGGCCGCAAATTAGAGGAGCCGGAGGCCAGCTGCTGACACCTACCGGAAAGTGCACCGCACGAATCAAGATTGGGGATTCATCATTCGTGGCAACCTTCGTTATTCTTGCTGAGTGTTGTAAACAGGCCATCTTGGGTATGGATTTCCTGCGGGAGTACGGTACCATTATAAATATACCGGACGGTGTGCTGACCTTCTCAGCGGACCATAGCGCAGTGCTGCAGCGCAAGCCCATGCGCGTGATTGACGACGTGGCCGTGCCACCGTTGTCATGTCGCCTCGTCTCTGTCACGTGTAACACGCAGCATAGTGGAGAAGGTGTCGCGGAACAAATATCGACGCTTTTACTCTCTCGAGGAATCGCTGTTGCCAGAAGTCTCGTCAGTGTAGTGTCTGGGCAAGCAGAGGTCCTGTTGACAAACTTCAGCAACGAGCGTCGACACATTGCACAGGGTACCACAGTTGCATACTTCGAAGAAATTGTAGAATTCCGCGAGTGCTTCGCAGTACAACAGGCAGAGACACCGGCCGCTTCAACACCACTGCCTGTCGACGTGAGCACAGATTTATCGCCAGCGCAGAGGCAGAGTCTTCTAGATATTCTCGGCCAGTTTGAAGATTGTTTTTCGTCGACCTCGAGGGTAAATCAAACGCCACTGACAAAGCACCGAATTATAACGGAAGAGACGGCAAGACCAATTCGACAAAACCCATACCGCGTGGCACCGAAAGAACGCGAAGCAATCCAAGAACAAGTCCAGAAAATGCTCAATGATGACATCATTCAGCCGTCAAAAAGCCCTTGGGCATCACCGGTAGTGCTAGTTAAGAAGAAAGACGGCAGCTTACGCTTCTGTGTGGACTACCGCAAGCTGAACCGCGTGACAAAGAAAGACGTATATCCACTACCGCGTATTGACGATTCACTTGACAGGCTGAGGCATGCACGCTTCTTCTCGTCGATGGACCTGAAAAGCGGTTATTGGCAAATCGAGGTCGATGAGCGGGACAGAGAAAAGACTGCTTTTATTACGCCTGACGGGCTTTACGAGTTTAAAGTCTTGCCCTTCGGATTGTGCTCAGCCCCAGCAACATTTCAGAGACTGATGGATACCGTCCTATCAGGCCTTAAGTGGCAGACATGTCTGGTATACCTCGACGACGTCATTGTTTTCTCACCAACATTCGAGGAACATCTAAGACGGCTGCAATTAGTATTTCGAGCAATACGGTCCGCTGGCTTATCGCTGAAACCTGAGAAATGTCATTTCGGTTTCAAGGAACTCCGATTCTTAGGACATGTGGTGAGCCATGAAGGTGTTCGTCCGGACCCCGACAAGATCGACGCCGTCCGAAAATTTCCGGTGCCAACAGAAAAGAAGGCCGTAAGACGTTTTCTTGGCCTTTGCGCCTACTACCGCAGATTTATCGCCAATTTCTCGCACATAGCGTCGCCCTTAACACGCATAACGAGAGACGATGTTCCATTTTTATGGGGCGAAGCGGAACAAGCAGCATTTGACGGTCTACGACAGCGCCTGCAGACACCCCCTGTGCTTGCTCACTTTGACGAGGACGCTCCAACCATGATCCACACTGATGCCAGCAACGTAGGTTTAGGCGCTGTACTCGTCCAGTGGCAAGACTCAGCCGAGAGAGTGATTGCATATGCAAGTAGGACGCTTTCCCGTGCCGAGTCCCATTATTCCACAACGGAAAAGGAATGTCTTGCTGTAGTATGGGCAGTTCTGAAGTTTCGCCCATACCTCTACGGCCGTCCCTTCCACGTAGTCAGCGACCACCACTCTCTTTGCTGGCTGACCAACTTGAAGGACCCATCCGGTCGGCTAGCGCGCTGGAGCTTACGCCTACAAGAATTCGATATGACGGTCGTCTATAAGTCGGGACGACAGCACTCTGATGCTGATTGCTTATCCAGGTCGCCTATAAAGCAAGATGATGTCTCAGAAGATGATGACATGGCATTTTTAGGAGTGGTCGACACGGTCACCATTTCGTCTAAGCAGAAGGAAGACAGTGAGTTGCTCCCTCTTATTAATTTTCTTAACGGCCAGTCTACAAGCGTTCCCAAGATATTTGCAAGGAGCCTGCCATCATTCTGCTTGCGCAGTGGTGTCCTATACAAGAAGAACTTTGCCCCCAGCGGAAATGCCCACTTACTTGTCGTCCCGACATCCATTCGCGATGAGATCCTGAGCGCTTGCCACGATGAGCCAACCTCCGGCCACCTCGGATACACGCGCACATTGGCCAGAATCCAACAAAAGTACTACTGGCCGAAGCTTCCAGGCACTGTAAAGCATTACGTCCGCACGTGCCTCGATTGTCAACGACGAAAATCGCCACCTTTAAAACCAGCCGGATTGTTGCAACCAGTTCAAGTGCCCACCATGCCTTTTGCACAAATCGGAATGGATCTCCTTGGACCATTCCCGACTTCGCATACTGGAAATAAGTGGGTAATTGTCGCTACGGACTATCTTACTCGCTACGCAGAAACAAAGGCTTTATCAAGTGGAACCGCAGTAGAAGCGGCACGATTTTTCATTGAAAATATCGTTCTGAGGCATGGCGCTCCTAGAATTATAATAACAGACAGAGGTACCGCTTTCACGGCTATGCTCCTCAAGTCAGTGCTTGAGTTGAGTGGAACAGCGCATCGAAAAACTACCTCCTACCACCCACAAACCAACGGCTTAACAGAACGCCTCAACAAGACAATTGCTGATATGCTTAGTATGTACATCGATGTGGATCATAAAAATTGGGACGACGTTCTACCATACGTGACGTTTGCCTATAATACGGCGCAGCAGGAAACTACACGGAGCACGCCATTTAGTCTTCTTTATGGCCGTGAAGTGACGACAATGCTTGATGCTATGCTGCTGCACGACTGCGAGGATACAGACACGGATGTTCAAGCCTTTACCCAACGAGCTGAAGAGGCACGGCAGCTAGCACGCGTGCGAATCGCCCGACAGCAGAGTTACGACGCACAACGCTATAACCTGCGACACCGATACGTCACTTATCAACCAGGCGAGAAAGTGTGGGTCTGGAGCCCTATTCGCCGACGCGGCCTTTGTGAAAAGTTAATGAAGAAGTACTTCGGTCCCTACAATGTTATACGGCGCCTAAGTGACGTGAATTATGAGGTCATCCCTGACAGTTCTTCGCGAGCTCAAAAATCTGAAATCGTACACGTTGTGCGGATGAAGCCATATTGCAGTGAGCCAGTTGCGTAATACGTCAACTATAGATACACCGCGTGTTCTGTAGCCGAGCATTGGGTCGATGCTCTTCCTGGAGGGAGGCAAATGCCGCATTCAACCTGCAGTGGAGAGCTCGCACAGCCAGAGAAGAAGACGAAGCTCTTGCCCGGTCCTCTTTCCGAGCACCTTTCATTTTTAATTAAAGTGAGCTCTTCTATATCGAACTCCTGCTGTGTCTGCGTCGTGACAATATGTTTGTTATACCGAAAAATTTGTTATACAGGTACATTACTAACACTATATCTATTGAAGACTATTCTTAATTAACTTCATTATAGCTGATATTTATATATACTCGAGTTTGTTATATTGAGGTTTGAGTGTATTCAAATGCTCGCTTTATGCATTATTCACCATCGAAACAATAGAAACCACACTTACTTTCGCTTTATTTTATGCAGACCAGTACTGTCAAAAGCTTTCGGTGATGACTAGTTGTAAAAGATCGCAGTGTAAATCTCAAACATTCATTTTGCCTTGACACTGGCACAAAAAAAATAATAAAAAAATCTTTATTTCTTGAAGACTTCTAATGAAAACTGAGACGACACAATCTTTGCACAGAACAATGACTAGAAGAAGACTTTCTACATTCCACAAAGCATGTCTAACGGTTGTGTTGTTTGCATAAGAATGAGAGTAATGATTGATTTGTGGGGTTTAACGTCCCAAAATCACCATATGATTATGAGATATGCCGAAAAGAATGAGAGTATGGACAGTCAAGAGCAATACTAACAACTGTGCTGTTACCATAGGCCAGTACTCTTCACTCCGTCGAATATGATGCATACACCGTGCTTGTTTCTTTTTAAATATCAATTCATGCTGATGCAGCACCACGTGCAAGTACTTCTTACGCTGCATATAATGTTAAGGCAGCCGAGCCCAAGTCTTGAATGCATGTGTGGGGACATCGCGCAGTACCAGCAATATACACCGACACTAGTACTGCATACCAGATCTCACAATATTGCGTGTTATGCACCGTAAACATGACCCGTCTTATACTTGGCGACAACTTTTATTGGCACTGAAGGGAAACCTACGGAGCCAAATTATGTGCATCTTACTACGAGACAAGGTAGTTCCAAAGTAGTGCCCGTGTTTTCAACGTGAAATAGAACTGTTCCTCTTTTACTTTTCCACATGGAGAATGCAGCTCACACATGTAAAATATTCGTATTTCTTTAAATTTATCTGTTGTGACTTTGCATTTTTGAACGCGTGAAAAAGTCCCGCCTTATCACGTGCACCTCAAACGCTAGGCGGGGTCTGCGTCTACAGGAAACGCTGATGGTGCGCCCCCATTACTTTCCACAGCGTTACGAGACGCGCGCCGAAACAGACTACTTCGCGTAGTGCTATATGTGCAGAAGCTCTGCCTTTGTAGCTTTCCCTTCAGGGCCAAGAAAAGTTGTCACCTAGTATAGCTGGCAAGGACACAGGCGCAAGGTAACAAATGCTGTAGTGCTTTTTTTTTAAAGTTCCTCATAATAACAACTGCATGGGTTGTTTTTGTGACCAACACAAACTGCTGTGCCTAAGGTCGAATGAGAGGCGTTTCACTGGGGAAACATCCGAAGGGCGGAGGGTATGTCGAACCGCCCAAGTCGTAGTCTTTCCATTCCAACTCCAGCTCTGCAAGTAGCGACGGCATGTCCGTACCTTCGGTCTCGTCGACCTTTTCGTCCACTTTGGCTTTCTCGGCGCCCTTCTTCCTGGCGTCCGAGGGGCGGCGGCGCAGCTTTGGCTTGGCCGGAGTGAGGTGGTTCCAAGAGAGCAGTGCCACCAGGCTCACAAAAAAAAAGTTGGTCGATATGCCCACGACGGCCGACAAGAGCGGCCAGTTGTAGAGGAGGTACCTGCCATCAGCGAAGCTAGAATGAGAGCCCTTCACTTCCCAGGAATGCCGATCTGCAGCATCTGACAGAAGACGCAACAAAAGGCGTGCAGCCCTAGGGAACAACGCAGAATGGTTGCGATTGGAGCCAACTGTTAAGTGGCCTTCCATCTATTCGCTTTCTGGTAAAGAGTGTGCAAATAGCGATTTCCAAGGCCAAATTGAATACGAATCAAATGGCACCAGAAATTAATTGAATCTCAAATAGTGCACAAACAAGAATAACACAGACTGACACTCACAACCTGGCACTTCTAATTTCAGCATTAGGAACAAACAAGCAGATTATTTGTATGCTCAAAATATTTGCTATTCCTGATGCTATCACAATAACTGAACTAGTGTAATTTACAAATACCGTGCTTACCTTAATCCAGTGAAATCTGCATATATTTTTAGTGTTGCAGTGTAGACCTCGATGTGGCTATTTCTGATGACCAGGCCTGCTTGCGTCGCCGGCTTTGTCTGAAAATGCAGGATTAACATTAACTCCGCAAAGATCTCGAGAGATCCGCAGTGCAAATAACATGGCACGACTGTCAGTGCGACACTCCTTGGGAAGCTGCAATACTAAAGAAACTTTAGTCTTTACGCTTCATTCGAATACAATTGAGTTATATTACATCATACTTCGAGCACAATCCATTGATCTCTCACTCCTCTCACATCAATGTAATCTGCAAGTCATGACATTACAATCTAATGATACTGTTTATGATTCCGCAGTGCCTCCTGCAGTAAGTGGAAATGCAAAGGCTATGTTTGGTTTGCTGCTCTAAAAAAAGTAGTACTGGCGTGCATTTTCCAAGTTGTAAAAACACTGCTGCAGCCTTCACATGAATAGCAATTATGCTTAATAAGCTGAAAAATAATAATTTGATACAAAAATAGGTTTTGTGCTGTGAAATCCAATGCTGCATCAACATCATCAAGGCGTTTTAATATACATTGAGGAGCATCTCCAGATAGTGTCTATAGGTATGAGTACGAAAGCATGTTGGACCAGTTGGTTCTTGCTTGATCCAAATGTTTACAATACAAACAGACGTGAAAAAACTGTAAGCACAATATCTTTCAAGATTTTATATTTTCTTCACTGGTTTAGCATTATAAGCATCTGGAACTAGGTGTAAGTATCAATACCATGCAACTATTGATACTAAGCTTGCTTCACATTGGCTAGGCCTATGGCTGTACTACCGTGCACATTCTCATGAGCAACAAATCTACAGACATGAGAGGATCTTCAATAAAGCCAATATTTGTCCCCACCTACAAGTTGAAACTGAGGACCGCAATTTGAACTCGCTGTTCAAAGAATTCGAAACTTTTAGTTAGTGAATCTTATCTACAAATAAACTCAAACATTTTTGTAGTTGTGATTTATATAGCTCTGTTTAACATACCTCTACATGAGCCACAGCTGTTTGGTATATGCGACCACATCTATCAAATGCAATGGTACTAGGGACATGGTGCATCTTCCGCTATCCCTCCAGTCATGAGTGTGTCTATGTGAAAGTTACAACACCAATAGTGTTTCGATACACATACTTATATGGCGTAAAAGAGGTCCCTCGCTAGGCCATGTGGTGAATTCTTTGAACGATAAAACACATCAAAGCCAGAAATTTCAGCTGTTTTGCAGCAGCATGCAACTGACTTGATGTCATTAGCATTGCTTCGCCAATGCAATTTATTTTTGCATTGCCAAGACCTAGTCAGGAGCAACGAGTAGTCTCTAATTTGCACTCGTTGGCTCATCCTGACAATGTCCACAAACTGAAAACAGAAGGAACACACAACAACGTGAGCAGTTAACTTCCAAATGGCACAGGAAGTACAGTGCAGTTTGTGCTCAAAGCGTATAAGAGATTATCGTTTAGTATAAGCAGTAGTAGGTGGAAGTTCCATGCAGGCCCTGCTGTACACTGCAAACCTAGATATAAAGAATTCAGATATAACAAAATTGCAGTTATAACAAAGTATATGAAGAGTACGCTTGCATTTGACATAGTACTAGGAATATACCTTTATAACGAATTTTTCGATATAACGAACTTACTTTCCTATAAGGTTCAACTTTATTATGATGAGCTTTGAGTGCGTGTGTTCTTTTTGTCTTTATATTAAGGACATTTTTTGAACACCGTCATCAAATGCACCATTCAAAATATAAAAAACTGATGTATGGAAGCGTGACATGTATAACTTACATAGTCTTCCACATACTTCTCAAACAGCTGGAGAGACACCGTCTGCTTCTCCTCTGCCGAGCCGAAGAGGAGCATCGGAATGTAAGCCAACGTGGAGAAGAGTTTGACGAGCATAGACTTGTAACGAAGAACACCCTGTTAGAGGACAAATCAGTGAGGGGAAAAAGCGTTACAATGTGGATGCTAATCAGCACAAATCAAAGCACATTAGAATGTGCGCAGAAACGTTAGTTGGTTGCCTGTGTGATGTGTCTGTAATTCAATGCATGCAGACATGGACGCAAGGTTTTGTACAAGTGAGTTTCATAGACTTGAACTTCCAGACAGGAGACGGTGATTTTTTTTTTGGTTTGGATTATTTGAATTTGCACAACGTATGTTAATAAATGGATACCTTTGGGATACAAACATTGCAAAATCGCACCGCTGGTTTCGGTGATGTGTCACACTTACTTCTCTTAAATTCAAGTGTCAAATTTCATAGCTACATTAAAGAAATTTTTTTTCCATTCTACAACAATAATAATAATACCTGGAATTAGCATTGCAACACCACGATATGATTATGACAAACATCATCGTGGAGGGCTCTGTAAATTTTGACTGCCCGGGGTTCCTTTAACGTGCACCTGAATCTAAGTACACAGGCCTCAAACATTTCAGCCTCCATCAAAAATGCAGCCGCCACAGCCGAGATTTGATCCTGCTACCTTTGGGCTAGCAGTGGAGCGCCATTACCACTAGACCATCATGGCAGGCCTTCCTTCTATAAGACTTCTTCTTTTCGCACTTTTGTTTGCGACCCTATTGTCGCCTTTTCGTAGTGTTGAACCACGCCACGTGATGCAGACACTGTCATGGTATATACACAATACAATTGCAGGCTACGTTCAGCATAGGTAATTATGAAACTGGCTTCCATTAGTGTAGGAGGCAACAAAAAAGTATGTACATCGATGCGAGTGCTGACCTACACAAACATACAGCAGAACGCTGTCGCTACAGTGTTGTTAGTTTTCATAAAGGCATTCCAAGGGCGCAGTTTTTGGAATGATTCCGCACTTGCGGTCGATTCAGCGAACCGTAGACACTGTAGACAATTGACACCATGACTTTATAAGCCACTAAGTCTGTTTGTTCTGGAGCGTAGATTAACATGTGCTGTCTTGCTGTGCTACAGCTTTCAAGGACCGACACGGGAGATAGAATGCACGCAACAGGCTGACACAAGTGCAAAAGTACAGGGGGCATGCAAACTGACAGGCGATAAGTGCTGTGAGTGCATCCGGCAGGGCATGGCGGAAGCGAAGCATGCAAATAAGACGAGGCAAGAAAGCAGTGGAATACGAAGTCGAATGGAAATGAGGCAGGCACGTGTGTTCGGTGGGCTTTTGTACGAAGCTGCCAATTCCACACATATTAATGCATTGGCAGGGGGAAGAAAAAAATAAGCCAAGAGGCCTCAATAGGGTGCGATTAGAGTGAACGGAGTTAGATAATCAGCATGCAGCCTTACCGATCTGTGCGTAGACTTCAGCACTTCGCCGTCTTCACTGATCATGTCGAGTACAACTGTGAACATACCTGCGCAAGTTCATTTAAAATCTGATCAACTGTTTATTAAATGTCACCAACACGAAGAAGTAAGAAATTCGCAGGGTATAGTGTGATTTTTCCATCTACAAGGAACTGTCGCAAGTTAAAAAAAAGCAAAACTTTTTTACCGGTTCTTGTCTGACAACACAGTGCACAGCACTTGAGTTCAATGGGACAAAATAGGATAACATCAGCTAGTCTCTTACGAGCTCTCCATTCATGCTCTGCGAACCAAAGTGGACGAAATTGCGGCGCGAAATCTTCTCACCGATCCTCTGGTTTGCCTCGGACTCCGGCATCTCAAGATCCAGGTAGATCTTGTAGCGCTGTCCTCTGGCCAGGTACTGGAAGCGATAACCACAGGAAGCGCGATATCGATAATCCCGTTACGAATGCTGAAACTGGCGCACAAAGACGTCAAGATAACGCACGATCATTCAAAAGGCGAGGTGATCATACGATATACACGCGCAGTGCGTGCGAAGAACACGTACGTCGTCTTGTCCCGGCCTCACGATGGTCACGTTGGCCATCAGGAAGTCGCAAAAGCCAGCGGGACATGCTCTGGACCTGCGAAAACGAAGCGCTCAGAAAGGTGCGACACAAATCGCATTATACGCGACCTCGTTTGCCGCTTCCGAAACCACTACTCAACGCCACTACCGGAAAAACAGCTGGAGTCCACGAGCACCCCAAGGTCGCGATACGAAGGGGGAAAAAAATTCCCCACGGACTTCAAACTCACTCGAAGTGCAGGTGCACCGGAAAGACGTGCGATGATTTGGGAATGTAGTTCCAGTAGAAGACACCGTACAGCAGTATCGAAGTCCACGTTATCACCGAGAACAGCACGGCCACGAAGAAAGTCTGCGATACCAGCTGCCTGGCGCTGTTGAGCACGGTCAGCGGCAGCCTGAGCAGCGAGAGGATCATCGTGCCACGGCTGCTTTGCTCCAGGAAACTGGCGCACAACGATGGGCGATCATACCAGCGCGAACACAGATTACGTCCCGTAGATTTTCCCGAAGGGGGCCGCAGACGATTGCGGCAGCACACATGTTTTGTTTAGATGATGCTTTATTACAGGTAGCGCACTGACTTTAAAACGGTAGCGCCAAAACTACGTAGTGGTGGAAAAGCGAACTGTAAACAAGACTGCCGTTACGACGTTTGTTATATGTAAACAGTACTTAAAAGCAGAGCCTTCAAGATTTGTAATTATTACTGAAAACTTGTCTCAAGAAGATCAGTTCGAAATCTAAGGTAATAATATTTAATATGCGAAATATGTGAGTAACAACTGTTTAGGCGTTTTTAATTAACGTTTAGTAATAAAGTTGACACAATTTTGTGTTGCCCTGGTGGTCGAGAGAGGCAACACCGTTTTTTTTCTCGTCTTTTGCTTCCTCTACTGAAAGTCGCTGCAACACAAGTTCACAGCAGACGGTCGGAGAGATCGCTTTTAATTTTTTTTACCCGCAATGATACGCGGTCCGAGCGCCGTGTATTTTCACCCATGAAGTTCTTTTCGAGGCTAAAGACCAGCAGCATCCGGGGATAGCGCGGCGGCCACGGGCACAAAGCCACGGCGATGTCGAGGTGAGTGGCGGCGCACTAGCGCGACGCGCTCGCTGCTGGTCGGTCGCACACCACCACCGCTCTGCGTCAAGCCAGCCCGACACGGCGGTTAGGCCTAGTGCACGCACGAACAAAAAGCAACACCTTCGGAGTGTCTCCGTCCCGGTGCCGCGCCGCGCGGCCGCCGAGCATCGCCGCAGACGGGGCAGCTGACGGGCCTTGGAGTGACGGCGACCTCCTTCCGTGCCGACACAGCGAACAATGGTTCTTTGGGAAAACGTCCGGTAGGCCTATCGAAGCTCTCTCTTTGAACCTCTCGGCTGGTGCCAAGCAGCGTTCCTTCTCGCTCGTAGTGGAATGTCTCGTCTCGCGAGTATTCGGGGTGTTTGCCCTTCGTTTGAGCCGCTGTCGTAGCGTCAAGTGTTAGGTTAAGGCCGTGCTGTTGCGTGTTTTTGAAGTGCGTCATCTCGCGACGCATGTTTCAAGCGAAACTACGAAGTGTCGACGCTGAACCCGTTCCTCCTTATCGCCGCCTCGAGCGTCACGGGGGTAACCTAACCCAGTTGTCACTAGAGCCGTCGCGCGTAGCAATAACCGCCCGTCGGGACGCCTGCTACGCGGTTTTCAGTCTACTGGCGCGCGCAGTCTAAACATCAAAAAGCAAACCTGGCGTTGCCGAAATAGCCACCTCCGTCCCTTTTTGCCTTCTCAGAGTTCGTTGCCTTCGAGAGCCGCTTATCTGCTACCGCCGCAGCATGGCTGCTGATCTACGCTATGACTGTGGTGGTAATCTTGCGCGCTGCGTAATTCCGAACGTTTCTAATTGTCTTACATTTTCATCCTTTAAAGGGACAAAAAAAAAAAAATGTCCCAGGAAATGCCGGAAGCAAAGCGCCATTGTCGAGTCACGACAGTTCATTCATTCGACGCCCCAACTTCGATGCGTAGTTTGGGTGCGTCGGAAGTGTTTCTGATAACCGAGTGGCTTCCTCGGATCGTGCGATGCTAACGAGCCGATTTGCGTAAGCAGCCTGTCCGTAGTAGGGCTGGCGCAAACGTGTTGATAGCCATCGCGTGGTTGCTCAGTGTGCTGGTGCATTTGTTGTCTAGCAGCCGTCTGTGGACGGTTGCGCAAGACCTTATGCCTAGCGGTAGCTTCGAGGGTCTCTTTACCTTGCACGTGGAAAACCTCCGTACTTGCGATTGCGTCGTCGACCTGTCGTGCGCGTTTTTCGCGAAGTAACTGCGAAAGCGACGGTCGGTTCCGCTACGCTCCGCCAGTCTGATTCAGACTTGTAACCGTAGGCGCAGCAAGTGACACATCGCCACAGGCGATTCGCAGGAGTGTTGACAGCGCATGCGTAAAGAAAAGCGTGTCAGTCACTCCATAGCAGAACGAGTGGTGGTGGTGGTTTCAGCAGAGACGTGGGCGAAGGTACCCTGCAGCCCAGGGCGTCAAACCCGATACTTCACGCGGTGCACTTGTCCATTCAGTGTTCAACCCTGCCTTTAAATGTGAAGCATTTCTCAGCCAAATTCGGCGACTTTGAGCATATTAGTCGCATCTAGCCGCCTACAACTTGGTGCTCTACAAAACGTATCACCAATGGCATTAATGCCAAAATTGATGCGGTATATAACATGACTGTATGATGAACACAAATGACTGGTCATGACTAGCTTGTCATGAACGGTACGGTTTGCATGCCGTGGCTGGGGTGCTCCTGGGGCTGTTTCCTTTTAGGGGCAAACCTCCTTATGGTCTAGGGCAGTCCGTCTCTCCGGCGTAGTCAGCACAGCATATCCACAGACAGACGATTGGTTTGCCCCACTCACCATCATTCACGCAGTGGATATGCTGCGACATTTTTTTTCTGTTGCTCTGCACATGACAGCCAAACGACAGGGCACCCTTGTTTTCGTATTGCTGCTATGTGAATAGATTTTTTTTTTGCTCTGCAGATGGCAGTCAACCAACAGTGTCCCCCGCTTTTCTAAATACTGCTCCATGCAGTTTTGTTGCTATGTGTTGGGTAAGGTGTGAAATTCCTAAAGCACCTTGCAAGGTCTCCCAGGTGCTTGGCATGTGGAGGGTTAGAAGTGTGAAAGCTGTCTGGGAAGAAATTTTAGGAATGCAGGCTTCTCAGTTGCATATCCTCCATAACCTGCTTGATGCAAGAGCAGTGCCTACAGAAGCCGTTGGCATGTGCACACCGTGCAATTTTACAACTCACAGCTATGGACTGGCTAGGCATTTTGTTGAGTGAGTTGTTCAGATCGGACTTGTGGTTCACGCTTCATTACATCACCAAAGTTCTTGTTCCACTGCTAGCACTGTAAAATAAGGAAACACTGCCTGTGTTTGTATACCAAATGGACAGCTTGCAAAATAGGGATGGTGCATGCACGAGCAAATTGTTTTTAACCCGATAGCCACCACCATAGACTAGCAGGCAGACTATTTTTGCCATTCTCCACAAATCTGTCTTCCTTTTATTTAGATTGTTGCCTTGTTAACAGGGGGGGAACAAAATGAGGCATGATATTCCTGCTACTCCCCTCCCCCCTTTTGCTGAAGTATGGAGGGTTCAAAATGCTTGGAGCTAGAAAAGTAATCTGCGAATGAGGTTTCTGGTGAGAAAACATTGCTGTATGAAAAGCCAGCTTCCAAGTGTTTCTAAAGTGTACACAAGGGGGCACTCACTATTTTACAGTCTTGTTTACAGGCAGGTTCGATCCCAGCCTTAGGGGTTGCGTAATGGTAGTACTGGCGTACTACCGTGGCGTAATGGTAATGGGTGGCGTAATGGTAGTAGAGGCCCGTGTATTGTATGATGTTAGTGCAAGTTAAAAATCACCATATGGTCTGTTTTCGAAGCCATACACTGTGTAGACGTTGAAACCCAGATATTATTATTAATACTAATTTGTCTTGTTGGCTAGGGCATTCCAGGCCTACCTGATTTAAAGGGTTTGCCGCAGCATCATCATCATTCGCATTGTTTATTGAATGAACGGATGCAAACAACAAATTCATTCAGTCCTCCCTATGTGCTGCTTCCTATGCACACTGTGTCGAAGAAAGTCAGATTTATGTAGCCTTCAGACTACCACCTTCTGCTCTCCCTTGCATCATTGCCTCTTTGTTGGTTACAGATACAGTAAACCCCCTTTTGGAGTTTTAAAGTGCATCTTGAATCAGTGGTGTTACCAAGGCATTACCTGCAGTGGCTTAATTTTTAAGAGCTGTGCATACCAAATTCTTTTTGCCATGTTGCCAGGATCAAGTGCATATAATTTTCAAAGCAGATTTTCACACCGTAGATAGAAAATTTGTTGTGAAGCTTGTTAAAGTGAAAATAAAAGGCATTAGAGACATATTTGAACTTCCAAAAGGAATCTCCGCAGCAAGCTGTAGCTTGTCAAGCGTCATGTCAGAATAATGTTATTCATAGTTGCAGTGTTGGCTGGCTGCTTTTATGTCGATGTAATAAACATTGAATATTATGCACATCTCCATTTCACGCTGCAATAGTAAAGTGTTCCGCGAATGCACGTACGATAACTGCTTCTGTTGTTTGCATCATTGTACTGGAGTGTTCGCATGCCCGCGACAAAACACGTCTTTACTCTAGCGTGAGCTCGGTTGTTAAATAAGGCCACAGGCTGTCTTTTTACCCAACTGTGTGCTTGGTAAATTGTTTAGCCCACAATATGTGCTAAATCGCTCAATTTACATAAGCACATCGGTTACCTTGTGACGCTTGGCTAAAAATGCAGCATAGGCTGCTATTTGCCTACTGTTTCGCATGAAATTCCCGCAGTGCATGAGATCTGCCAGTTCTTTGGGTTAGCTAAGGCGTAGTATGTGATTGAGAACGCAGACGGCGATGGCAGCCGTTGTGTAAGAAAATGTGGGGAGCTTGCACTAGTTGTTCAAGGCTGGACTAACAGCAGAGCTCCGGGCTGTCCTAAGTTATTTACATATTCTTAATTAGCAAGGGTATAATTAACATGCCCAGATTTTCATGGTGTCAATCAGTACTGCATCAAGGTCTTGTCTGTGTTCTTGCCTGTTTCTCTTCTTTTTCTTGCCCTTATCTGTGGTGGGCTTCTTTTTTTTTTTTCTTTTCTTGGGAAGGCTCATGTATTGAAGAAAACATTGCACATCCGACGTGTCAATCCAAAAAAGTGCAGGTCGCAAGCTTTATTATTTTCCAACTTGCCGCAGGAACAGAAAATTTTACTCGTCTCATCTTTTGACTGTACGTCACCAAGTTCATTCTTTACAGTCATTCCTCAGAAAAAGAGGAGGCTAATGAAGAGTGCGTGCCGGTAGAGTTACTGTGCTGCGCGTGCTAGGTGCTGCCGAGCTTTCGCAACGAAGAGCTTCAAGGACCCCCGACACCAAATTAGCAAACTCTAGATGCTTGCGTCGTTTCGCTACACGCAGGTGGGGGCGGGGGCACTTTTGACCGATTATTAGTGATGAGCTTTGCCTATAAAATATTTTAGTTTGGTTTGAAAGTAAAAGTGGGTGCTCATCTAAATCAGTTCCAATCGACATCTTTTCGGGTTCGATGTAGACGGAGACGTTACATTCCATAAGTAAGAAGAGTATTGTCCTTATTAAACAATTGCGGGGCATGCGCAATACTCCGACTGGCATGTGACGAGGACTGATGTTTGTTGCTTCTCTCTGTTGTCATGCTGCTCACAAGGCGGTTTTGGCTGCTTACGCCAGGGATGCGTTTCTTTTTTTTTTCTGAGGGGGACACGCTCGAAGCAGCCACATTGTTCCACTGTTCACTGCTGGTGGGTCCCCCAATTTGAAAACAGCGCATTCAGTGTCACCGAAGCTTGAGTGCATGTAGTCTCGGGCGCTGTGTCGCTGTGGGGTGCTAGTTTATGGTAATTTGGCAGGCGTTTTGAACTGTCACATCATTGTTGTGAATTGATGGTGGTGCTATTAAAGGGGCTGTGTACCGCTTCGAAAACATTTTCTGGTTGTGTCTCTAATGAGATCTTGAGAAGGTAAAATTATTTTGCTTAAAAACAAACATCTATAACCTGAGATTGTATTTCACGCTCTTTAGGCTTTGCCAGAGACTAATTCTTGCTTTTATTTGTCACACTTTCAAAGAAATGCCTGGCGGCGCTGTGTTTGCTTGCCTGCATGCAAAGGGTGGAGGAACTCAAGTGCTGCTTTCGCTGCCGCTAATAAGACCAACAAAGTGTGCGCATGCCTTAAATGACTACTAAAGCATTTGTTGTATTAATAAACAAAACTTTATGAAGCCTGTAATGACCGCATGCAGTTTGTTTTTGAATTTTACCGGCAGTACAATTGTCATCGCCCCCACCGACCAGTGTTCTGGGCACCGATTAAAGGAGATCGAATTCAGATAGCGAAATTCTGTTTTAAAAATGTCTACGTGCTCTACAGAAAAACCCCTGCAAGATTACACTTTTATTGCGACACTAAACAGGAAAGCAATGAAGGACTGTGTAGTCCCTTTAATTATATAATGCATTCAGTTATTTACGATTCAATTATGTGATCACCAGGAGCAAAGCTACAAATTACTGTGGAGAAGTTGTCAACAAAACTTTTTACTGCTAAAGCCTTTCTGACGTGTTCTTTGTACGCAGCTTCCCTGTGGCAGGGGGCCGTGGGGACCTCTTGGGTGGCAATGGTGGTGGAGCCCTGCAGCCACCGCAGCAGATAGGCTCTGCTGCTGGTATGCCGGACAAGACGCTGGGCATGACCTCAGCCATCAGCACCGCTCCGCCTAAGCCCAGCGACCTGCAGCGCACCGAGGAACTGGAGGAGACACTGCGCCAGTTCGGCTTGTTTGAGTCTGAGGAGGAGCTGGCACACAGGTGCTCATCATCTGCTGCCTGTCTGTGTTGTGTGTGTGGTGTGGATAATGTGCTTCGTGTGCTTAAGTGTGTGCGTGTGTTAAAGCCTTGTTTATTCATTGGTGAAAGACAGCATTGGTGCCGTTGATTGACTCATCTGGAAGACGAGCTCTTTCTCGTGTTGTGTGGCATCAGTTGTGCAGAAGTGCCATTGTCATTTGGGCTGAAGAAAGCAGCCCAGCGAATGTGGCTTCTGTCAATGTGCGCACACGATCTATACAAGTTTTTGCATCCATTCTGTCGACAGATTGGAGGCCCACAGCACAGTCATTCGTGCTGCAAAAGCATTGAGTGGCAGATATATCAACATCTTAGCTATTGTATAGCAATTGTGTGAAAGGGAGCTTTTGGCATGCCAGCCATTGCACATGGCGTGCTGTGCCTACTTGTTTGACGTGTTGGTGAAAGGCCTTTTGCATGTGCTGGTCCATGTTGAAATGCTTGTCATGGTGTGAGCTGTCCCCGATATCGTTCTGCCTGGTTTTTTATGCTGCCTAGGATGGATGTGCTGTCAAAAATCAACCAGCTTGTGAAGAAGTGGATCTATGAAGTCAGTGTTAAAAAGGTGAGCTTCGTGTTCATTTTTTCTCCTATTGTTTCCATGAAAGGTTAATCTAAGTTTTCTTCATAAGGTTTGTAATTGCACTTTTTTTCTCTCTCTCTAAGCATAACTGCTGTTTTTGTATGGACAAAAACACCAATGAAGATGTGTGTACACTATGGTGACACATTCAACCTTGTAAAATTGGGTGTGCCTTTAATAACACTTGTATTTATGATGTACTGCACATTGCATTGTGGATGGGACACCGAGCTATGCTGCCTGCGACACACACTACAGCTACATTACTCAATGTGTGCCACAAACTACATTATTAATTAACAGTTGTGGCTATGAAGTGTAGGTTAGGTTAGGTTTTCACGAATTTAGTACATCGTGCCATTCTATTGCCACAACGAAACTGCCTATATTGATGATGCTCATGCATTCTTATAACGATTGCAAACACTGGACATACTGGAGCATTTAGTTGTAAGCAGGCGTGGGCTTCAGAAGATACTGTTTCTTTAAACGTTGATGTTTAACATTAACCTCCAGTTAAATTATTATTTTAAAGTTGTGTACTTTGAATGCAATCATTCTCAATATTAGTGATGGCACACCACCAATCTCCTAGTACAGTTGAACCCCCATACAACGAAACTGACGGGGCAAGGAAAACATTTCGTTAAAGCGAAAATTACGTTGTAGTGAAATCGAAAAAAATATAGCTGATCTGAGCTAGCAAAACAAAGAAACGTTTATTCTCAAAATTCAAAAAATGTCCACTGCTTGTTATTCTTTCCCAGCAGCGTCATGACGTGATTCTCACCTATGCATAGCGAGACCATAGTGAAAAGCACGCTGAAACAACTCCTAAAACCGCTTTCGTGAACAAACCTAACAGTTGCATTAACACTTTAACACCAGCAGCTGTCCGTCGTCAAAAGTGTCCGACATTGCCGAGGTGGTGGAGGCAGGGTATCGTGGAGCGGCGATTTTCCCATTATTCTATGCGTTTCTATCATCCATCACTTGCGGCTAGCTTATTTTGTTTATAACGCGAACAGCCGCTCTGATTAGTTAGCACACTGGCCAAGCGCGAACATAATGGTAAGCATCGGAATCTGAAAATGGGTTGTGTCACAGTTGCACCAAGCAGCTGCGAGAAGGAAACCATGAACTGAGCTTCAGCTTCGGATCGTCTGCGGCTCAAAAGCAAGCCAGTGGCAAAACAAAAGCAGGGCAGTTTCATTGCCATCGCTATCGAGCAATGGCGGCGCCCCTGCTTGCTGAACAGCGGCCTTATAGTGGCGGTTCCTGGTGGTGCCAATGCGTGTTTAGACTTTGTTGACGCATTTTCAAGCTCTGAAAATGTATCGAAATGCTAAAGGTTGGGTTTACCGCATAGCAATAAGTATCTGAGCCTAGCATTGGATCCTAAAATTTCGTTGAAGCGGGACGATCGAGAAAAGAAGTGTACGTTGTGGCGACAATATGTATGCATTGACTCCTATGGACTGCTGACAGGGAATCATGAATTTTTTGTTGTAGCAGAAGTTTCGTTGAAGCGGCTTTCGTCGTAGCGGAGTTCGACTGTAGCTGCACTGCTGGCTATGAATTATTGTGTTTGGGCCTCCTACTCAACCTTTTGTTCCAGTCTGGGCGACTTCAGGGGACATATTGTTAAACATTAACTGCCTTGAGACACTTGTCATAATTCACTTTGTCATTGTATGTTGATTGTGAGAGATAATGAAGGTAAAAGTTCCATAATTGAATTCTGTACTTAAATTATAACATTGATTCTTGTGTACATTTAGCCATATGGACTCATATTCTCTTGAGAATTGGCAATTGGAAATTGGTCTAATATAATAAACAATAGAACGTGGGTGGCACGCAGTGGCTTTTGAGGCGCTTCGGTCTCTCTTAAAAGCACGTTTTCAGCTGCTGCTGGTACCTGTTTAGGGAATATGGTCAGTCACGGCGTTTCTCGCCTTTTCAGGATCATTAGAAATGGTGATTGAGCATGAATGACTTTTTACACCAGCTGCCTAGGAAGTGGGTAAAAGTTTTTACGAATTCTTGCATGTGTTGACGCGTACTTAAGTGTCGATTTTTGTTCGTAAGAACTATAAAAACACAACACACATTTGCGTGCCCCATACCTTCTCTCCCCCCTCCCACCAAAATACCCTATAATGCAATATTGTGGACAGCATGCTGCAGACAAGTAACACGAAATTTAGGAAACCTACGTTACACTTTTCATCCGTGCACCCAGAAAAAGCGTTAAAAAGAAATCCATTACCCGAAATTCACACAGTCTTGGGAGGATATAAGATTTTCTGTAACTTGTGATGCTATGTCTCTGGCTTCTTAAAATAGTGCAAGTATTTTCTGCTGATAATGATCTAGTCTGTAGCAGATATGCAATCTGGCATCCCGTGAGCGTTTATGTGAGGGAACTTCAAGGCAGAGCATTGGCAGCAGTGTCTTGGTATCTTTGCACACCTGCGAAGGGCCGTAACAGTGGTGCTTTTGTTTTTGTGAAAGAGTTCTCACCTAAGCGACTTTATTTTATTGTGCGTATTGACCCCACCTCATGCATTTGCGCAGTGTCGCGATGCTTTCAATCAGCGCTGCTCTCCTACTCTGTTGCGTCAGGTGAAGTGTACGCTATTATGGTATACTCAAGTGTCGGTGCCCTAATCTGGTGCAGAATATGCCGTCGAGTGTCGCTGAGAACGTGGGTGGCAAGATCTACACATTTGGGTCGTACCGTCTCGGAGTCCACACTAAGGGTGAGTTTAATTCTTTTACTGCTCCGAATTTCGTATTTCAGAAATGTATTTTTTCCCGTAATCTGCTCTAAATTTGGATTTTAGTGCTTCAAAAAAACATCTGGCTTTCCAGAAAATTGCCCCAAATTGTATTTCGGCTGTGGCATCCCTGCTTATGAATAGCAGCTAATATATTTGAAGAGAGAATAGAATGGGACAGGGTTTGATACAATGTGAGAAATTGTTGAAACGTTGCACACCCATAAGCGTGGTATTGTTTGTGCTTTGCAGGGGCTGATATTGATACCCTGTGCGTGGCACCACGACACATAGAGCGCAGTGACTTCTTCACTTCGTTTGTAGAGCTACTCCGTCAACAGGAGGAGGTCAAGGACCTCCGGGTGAGTTCCTCCTCGTTGCATTGCCAGAGCACAATAAAGTCGGGGTTGTGTTTCTTTAAGCAAATATAAACAAATGTACGTGCACTTCCTGTCCAGCATTGTAACTCAAAATTGCTAAATGTGGTTTCGAAAACGCAATAGCAACATCTGCCTCACACTGGTCGCTTTGTGCTGTTTGTGTGCGTGCTTGCATGGCTCATTTGTGACCTCTCTTCTTGCAGGCTGTTGAAGAGGCTTTTGTACCTGTCATCAAAATGACATTCGATGGAATTGAGGTAATGTGTCTCGCTTGTTATTCCTGCCTTATGCCATTTTTTTTGGGGGGGGGGGGGGGCGCAATTTTTGGCAATGACGTCCTTTTACTACTGACAGTGCATTGCACAGTTCTAGCAACACTGTGTATGAGTGCATGAAGGCTAGAGCAGTCTGTGTATGTGTCACAGGTCCTGTTAATTAGGGAGGCGATCGCCAGGCTAATTCCAAGGGCTGAAGTACTGGCCCCTTGAACTGCACCATGACAGCATGGACAATTTAGAAGTGGTCCTATTTGGCGCGCCAGCAGACGCTGGCTGTGGTCCAAAGAACGAATCAGATCCGAGAGTTGATAAACAAAACAAAATTATGGCCTCAAGTATGGAAGATCAAACGATACACAAACATGCACACTCGGCAATAGTTCAGTACAATATTTTACCAATTAAACAATTAACTACCCAGTACATACAATCAGCTACACTCGAAACAACGGACACAAAGAACAATACATGCTACAATGCAAACACATGCATTAAACATCCAACACACTTAAAGACTAAAGAGTTCGAAAACTTATTCAGTCTAAGTCCTTAAAACAAAGTCTGAATGATACTGTTCCAAGAATCACTCAAAGTCCAGCGCTGTTGTCGATACGCTGCCCCCGAAGTTTCTTTTTCAGGAAACATCGAGTCTTCAAATGTCCGCACTCCAAGCACCAAACTTTTTTGGTTGCGATTGCAGGACACGTCTTCGCTCTATGGTGGTAGACTCGCACTGTTCTGCTGGTGCCAACAGCCTTCACCCTTCTGGCGGAAACCTTCTTCATTACCTGCTTTGTCACTGACGACAAAAGCCTTCGCCGACACGACGGAATGACCCTACGCACACTTGCGTAAAACTTCATCTCCTGTCGACGCACACTGGTGTAAATTGTCATCTCCTCATCTCCCTTCTTCGCTGCTCGCTTAAATACCTTTCACGCTAGATTCTAGAAAATTCTAATCGTTTCGTCGGCGCGGTTCACAGCCAAGGCTTGGGAAAGAGTGAGACGTTTCGAGGACTGTCAACTACTCGTGAGGCAACTCTACATCGCCACGCCCTTTTCCTTCCAGATCTTTTCAGGGCTTGTTCGGCGGACGATGTGAGGAGGTTGGATTGATATGTGGGGTTTTAATGTCCCAAAACCACCATAGGATTATGAGAGACGCCGTAGTGGAGGGCTCCGGAAATTTCGACTACCTGGCGTTCTGTAATGTGCACCCAAATCTGAACACGCAGGCCTACAACATTTCTGCCTCCATCGGAAATGCAGCCGCCGCAGCCGGGATTCAATCCCGCGAACTGCAGGTCAGCGGCCGAGCACCTTAGCCACTAGCCCACCGCAGCAAAGCGATGTGAGGAGGTTGGTCGGCGAAACTACGCTTCCGAGGGGGAGATACAGTGCGCCCGGGCAGTCTGGGTGCTTGTTTTCTTCTTTAGCGTTAACCTTGAGGCGTCTCTCTGGCGCTTGGTATCATCACTGTCGCCAGTATTTGACGACACACTCTTTTCTGAGCACTCGTTTGTGACAGTATGCTACAAGCAGGTCTAGTCTTGCAATAAATGGAAACTGGTGTACCGTATTTACTCACGTAATCCTCGCACCCTCCACATTTCCCAACAAAACTAAGATTTTTTTTTTCTGCAATTATCGCACCTCCGAAAATAGGAGCCATATAATCATCTGCTCCTTCCAACCACTGCTAATAATAGCACACGACGGCCTGGTGCTATCTCTTAAGTGTTACGTTTACTGTTAACGCACGAAGCCTCAATCCAAGCCGAGCCAAAATGGCAAGTGCGCATCGCAGTGTATTAGTGCACATTGTGTCCGTTCTGTGGTTACGTTATGGGGCAATACGGAACCTACACGGCTGCTTTTAAGTTGGAAGTGATTGATCACGCACTAAACAACGGCAACAGGACCGCTAGTAGGCACTTTGGAGTCGAGTTTTGTATCACGCACTAAACAACGCCAACAGGACCGCCAGTAGGCACTTTGGAGTCGAGTTTTGTGTTCGCTGTTGGCGACGGCAGCACGGGCAGTTGAAAGCCACCAAGACGCACTGGACCTTCCATGTGTCAGGCATAGACGGAACGCAAGACTATTTTGTCAGGAAGTAACTGCAAATAATTCCGTGTTAGATGGCCGTCATCCCAATCTTAATGTTGTACGTGAAGTTGTTGTGCATTAAGATTCCTATAATTCTGTATTTACTCGCGTAATGAACTCGCTTTTTTTTTTTTTCAAAAAGTTAGAAGGGAGGGTTTATTATGCGGGTGAAAAAAAGTAACGAGTTATTAGCAAAAGTTTCACCTGACGGCTTTGCTTGTCTTGGCCCATGAAGTGCGCGATGAATCTTTTTTGTAGCCTGAAGCTCTTTTTGTTTCCTCCCTTAACGAAAGTGCATCGATCGACGCCGAAGTGTTGTCCAGCTGCCCGGTTCTCATGCTCCAGTGCATGCTGTTTGTAAGCAGCCGTTTGGCTAACGTATCGGCCGAACGTGCCCTGTGCAGCAGGAGTATCTACTAAGTTCACAACAAGAAACCAGACAACGAAAACGCAGGGTCGGATGGCGGTGCACAAACGTTGCGGTAAATGCTATGGGTGCACGACACGCCATTGGCGGGGTGGGTGCGGTTGTGCTTTGCATGGCCTCCAAGATTGTGGGCATGCAGCGCGTTTCCACGCCGCATGCTCATTACTTTGGGAGGCCATGCGCTTTGTTTTTGCTTTGTTTTTGTGCCACTGTGCTTGTGTGGCGCTATCAGCAAAGAAGTTTCTCCTGCATTCAACAGATGGCGCATTGCCGCAAAAGGGGCGACTTTAAAATTTTAATTGAGGTTGTCTATGCTAGCGGTGCTCGCAACTATTTCACGTAGTTGTGAAACTGTTTTAACTTATATTCCGTTATTTTCTGATATAATGGCTTGATTTAATGTCTCGATCGTCAATGGCACTGGCTATCTTACAGAAATGAAATGCAGATACACCAAAAAACATTTTTTTTTCTTCAAGGACCAAAGTGGGAGATGGGTTCATTATGCCAGTAAATACATTATGCACCAAACGGAACTCTGGCACCAGTGTCTATGGGAGCTGCAATGCATGGAGCTTCAGTGAGCATGGGAATCATGGGTAGTACACAGATTTGCCTAGTCTTCGTACTTCACGTTCCTTTTGGCTTTGCATGGCTGCAGTTCGCTTTGTCACGAAACCATCGGCACATGTTCAGCAGTTGCACTTCACCACCTTATTCTTTTAGGCATACCATTTAAACTGGGCTCACGAAGTTCAAAACGGTTTGTTCATTCCTTCGAAATAAAACCGAAAGACTGCAACAAACGAAGCCACAAGTGCGACTCTCCGCCCACAAGTACGAAGATTAGGCAAATCCGTGTACTACCCATTATTCCCATGGTCGCTAAACGATTGCAATGCCAGAGTCCGCTCTGCTTAATTTTAAGAAACTCTATGCTTGTGCGGGTTTTTGTTCAGTGATAAACTTTGCCCGCAAGCTTTGTGTACGGTATTCCAAAGCTCGGTAGTATTTGCTTGCAGCTTTTGTGTCGCATATAAATCTTTCGTTGCGTTGAACTTGTGGTTTTATTGTTAAGGTAAGTCTTGGTTTGTACTTGTCAAAGCTTGGAGTTAATTGCTTGCATGAGAATATCGATTTGTCGCCCTTAAGTTTTTTCTACCGCCTTTGTTTTCGTGGAACATTTTCCTCGCAATCTTGCAACCCCCAACTTTTCATCAGTTTTCTGCCGAAAAAGTGCGAGAATTATGCAAGTAAATATGCTATGTCTGTATCTCAAGGCCATAGCAGCTTTGCAGGCAGCTCATCTGAATGGTTGCTGAGAATGTTTTTAGGCATCTGCCATGATACTGGTACTCGTAACTATCACATTTTCTTGCAGGTTATATGCCACCGCATATAACCTTAGCCCGTTTCATCATGCAGGTTATCTGCTAGAAAATACAGCATATAGTGCCTCCAGAAGCGGATAACTAGGGCACATGTGCTGTGTTCTGGGGATGGCAGATAGACCCTTCCCAATCTTGGCAGGCTTTTGCGCATGACATCAGTGGTACACGGCCAGAAGTATTGCACATCCAACAGGCCAAGGCCAGAAAATTTGAGGGCTGCTGCCCTTCGCCATTTCTTTCACGGCAGGGTAGGGGCTGTTTTTTTGGGAGATTAATGGCTGTTGCCGTACAATTCGGATAATTGCTCGAAATTCGGGTCCCTTGGGCAGATTACGAGAGAGTTGAGAGGTACGCTAGTGTATATGTAGAGTAGCGTTGTGCATTGTCTCGTTGCTCATTTATTTTCTTTTTCCTCTCTCCTGGCATATGCTGTCTCTCCTGGCATATGCTGTAGCACTGCGACTAAATGCATGAGAAAGTGAATGAAACTGTTTGTTGCAGCTGGACATGCTGTTTGCTCGATTAGCCCTGAAGGACATTCCGGAGGACCAGGACCTGCGTGACGTCAACATCCTCAAGAATCTGGACCAGAAGTGTGTGCGCAGTCTGAACGGTGGGTGCACTACAAATGTGGACAATTCGGTTAACTGGTCTGCACAGTTCTCATAGGAGAGTTTGAAGGGGGGGCGTGAAGTGCAGATTGTTGTCAACCGTTTTAAAGTGAAACTCTCTTTGTTGGATTATTGGGGAGGGTCCCCACATTCGGCCAGTTCCATGTCTAGCTCCGTTTTATAAATATCTGGGGCCCCAAAGACGTGAAAGGGGTACTCTGTTAGTCCACTATGTAGGTAGGTAATAGACTTTATTAAGGATCCAACAAAAAATAACTGGCCCGTGCTGGACCTCCAGGAGCTGTCTGGTCCACTAAGTAAAGTCTACAGCAGCGTGTGCTGTTGAGAGCCCAAGAACTCCTGGTGACGAATAGTGTTATGACAATGATCAACACACGCTGATATTGGCAGTGTACCTAGAGACTCTTGTCTAATACTTTCGATACAAGGGATGTTTGTTCTGTTACTCGCATCCTATTTTGGCACAAGACAACCTGTGAACTCTTAAGGGGGGGAGTGGCATTGAAAAAAGCTTTTTTATTTGTTGACCTACAGCAATGAAATTTGGCATGCATACTCATAAGTGTCTAGAATAGGGAAATAAGCAGTTTCATCATGGTAGCTTCAGTAGTTCTCAAGTTACATAATGCTACACGATCCAATTACATGGTCTGCTCGTGAAAAGCCTAGCGCTGCAACAAAACATGCCAGGAAGCTGCGAATGGTGTTGATCTCTACTCAAAAGAAAGCTACAGAGTATGGCACTCTCAGAATTTTTTAATAAGTTTTCTCTTTTTTATTTAGAGATCATCATGGCTGCCGACACACATTGTCAGAAACAGTGGCACGGACAAATCGTCTAGAAAAATAACTGGGACATAAAACAGAAATTGAAGATTGCTGTAGCCACAAGCAGTGTTCAGGGATTCAGGGAAAAAAAAAAAAAACAGAATCAAAATCGGTCCAGTCATTCTCGTGTTACTCATTCGACGAGCAATGCACAATGTCCAAAACACACTTGTGAGAAAAAGCCCGTCGAAGTTTTCGACAGGCTTTTTTCAATGAACTTTTTTGTTTCTCGTTGGATATTGATGAAAATTGGCACAGACACTAAGAATGACCTCACAGTGCTTCCATAAAAATTTTTAAGCGATACCACAAATACTTTACGACAAACAAATTATTTCTTCATTGAACCATGTGGAGAGACTGAGCATAATGTCAAAAAAAGACAGTATTGAGAAAGCTGCGTTTAAAGTTTCAACTTTTCTTTACGTCTCTAAGACACCTAAAAATTGTGATCTAAGGTTTGTCTTGTGATATTTGACTTCTTTTCATGATTTACAAAGAACAAGTATGGATTTCAAACCAAGTTCTTTGTATGAAGGAGTGGTGTGATAGGTATGACAGAAAAGATTGTAATTGAATAAAACCATATGCTGAAATTAGTGTACTTTTTTGTGCTGAAGTGGTAATTAGCGTAATTAAGTACTTGATTACAAATATTCACTGAACTTTTCTTTATTTGGAGAGAGGTTTATTGCATCAGAAGAATGGATCACACCATGACTGCCTATGCCTTCTTTCTAAATAACAAAGTTATGGGCAGAAGACTGGTGGCACGGGAATTTCTAGCAGTATAATTAGTGACACGAAACAGGCATATAAATATTCGTGCCCTGATTCATACATGAGCAGTATAATTAGTGACACGAAACAGGCATGTAAAAATTCGTGCCCCTGATTCATACATGCTGTTTCACCGCGCTAGCTGTGAAACGCATCATCATACAGCCGGTCGCGGAAACTCTTAATCTACAGCAATTCATTAACCTCGGAACATTCATAGACGTTCGTGGCGATATCAAGCACGGCTCCAAGCACGTCTGAATCTCATCACAAAAGCTTATTGACAGCATTCCATATGACCGTGGGGTGCACGGCCGCATGGACAGTCGTAGTAACCTCGTCGTAGTAAGGACGGTCGTAGTAAGGACAGTCGAGTCCCGCTCGTAGTAACCTGATCACGCATCCGCTTACTGCTCGTAACTAAAGCGTAGTTATATCTTAAGTGATTGTCAAGCCGTGAACACGTCACGAAGTGGCGATTTTCGAGAGCCATGTCCTCGCGACGCACAAGCAGCAGACGACGATCTCCCGGAGCGAGCATCGGGCCAATGGCGAGGCGAGCTGAGGCATCATGGCGGAAACGGCCAATCAAGGGCCTCAAAACGACCTTCAAACATTTGCTTTTCGCTCGCTTGTTGTTAAAGGGAGGAGCCAGCTGAGGCGGGAAAGTTAAACACCGAGAAATACTCTTTTTGATGAGCCCAAGAAGCCGGCTCCCGGCCCAAGCATTGCGAAGCTATAATTTTTTGAAAAACGCCGTTTACTCGCCATTTCCAAAAAAATTTGTGCTACCTAGGTGGGCGAAACGAATTCTCCGAAGCACTTCTGCGCGGTTTTCAGTGTGGATATTTTGGAACCAGATAAAAAAAGGGTTCCAGAAACTGAAAAGTTGAGTTTCAAAAAATAGATTTTTTTGCCATTTTTCGCGATCCCAAAGCCGCGTCCCCCCTTGAGCAGGCAAAACGGATCAGTGTTCATGGCCATGGTGTCAGCATTTTAATGAGGTTGAAATGCCGGCATGCCTGCATACTTCAGTTGGATGCTTGTTCGAAAATCTGTACGAAATTTACGTGCCTTGTAACCTAATGTATGGTTTGCGGGGAGTGCTTAATCATTTGTGAAGTCGTTTTCACCTCATGGTGCCGATGTGTCAGAGATAGCATAAGTTGTGGTGAATTGCATTGGGAGATTCGAAGTGGCCATCAATCAAAGTGACGTCACTCAAAATTTAGAAGTCGCACTAGTGCGCCATTTGTCGAATGCTGGAGAAACCTTTTTGTACGCCATGAAAGCACAGTGGCACGAAAGTAAAGCAAAAAAACCAACAACATGGCCTCAGATACGACGGGCGTGCGGCGTGTTTTTGCGCCGCACGCCCGCCATATCAGACGCCATGCAAAGCGCTACGGCGCCGACAGCACGTTGCGCACCTGCAGAGTTGGTGCACCACTATTCTACGCTGAGTTTTTGTTGTCGGGTTCGTCGTAGGGATATTAGTTCCGAATCTGCTTCGCATAGTGCGTTCGACCAATACGCTAGCTACATGGCTGCATGCACTGGAGCATGGGAACCGAGCAACTGGACGACACTTTGGCGTCAATCTGTGCGCGTTCGTTATGGGAAAAAATAAGAGTTTTGGGCTACAAAAAATATTCGTCACTCATTTCGCGGGCCAAAAGAATCGTGCGAAATTTTCGCTGTTGCAACTCCCGGGACGTTTTTCTCCCGCGTAATGAACCCTACCCCCAAATTGCCACCAAGTTTTCTGGAAAAAAAAAAAAAAAAGGTCTGTTCATTACGCGAGTAAATACAGTATGCGGTGAGGGGTCTCGGCGAGGTGAACGAGCGCATCGCCACGCCACGCTCTTGGAGTGAACGGACACAGCAGACGCGGTCGGTACAAAGCACACAACATACATACATTTATTAACTAATTTAGACGACGATATCGTCCGCCGAATGATACACCAATTTCTATTAACACGCTACCATACAAACAACATAATGCAGTGACACACTAAACACACAATAACATGATAAACACACACTAACAAACCCAACACATACCCAAGGCGGCGTCGCCAACGCCTGACTTTCCACGTGGGACCCCGGCGCGAAGCCCGCGGTGCCGAGCACCGGGGACCCACGCTACAGACAACCGTTCGCGGCAGCCGCCACGCGCAGAAGAGACTCGCTCAACTCTCGCTCACCACCAAGGCCCGCCTTCCGCCAGGGGCCACCGCCGGCGCTACCACTCTACCAACAGTGGTACTCAAAGCGAACACAACGCCATCTATCGCCCGGCGGTGGTCACCATCGAAACAAAGCCTTGGGGCGAGACACGTGCGCGACGCGGCGCAGACAACTTTACAGGGGGGGGGTGTCAGCACCTCCAGAACGGGCACATGAGAGAGAGCTCACTTTTATTTGGGTTTTGATGTGTCCATGGACGGCCATCTGTTATGAGAGGCCCTTTAGTTACCGTGGCCCAATCTTGCGAACCAGTGCAGTAGTCAGTGTTGGTGACCCTGCATTGGGGGTACATTGTTTCTGTTGTGTTTTACAGTCGAACACATATATCGAACTCGAAGGGGATTGCGAATTAGTTCGATATATGAAAAAATTGAAAAAAAAAAATTAGAGGCCTCAAGAGCTTATCTGAAGCAGATTTCACCTGCAATAGGCACATTCAAGAATGACCGCACACAAGCTGCAACAGAATGATTTATTTGTGCAAAAAAAAAAAAAATCATGGCCTCCTTCGTTATTAAAATGAAGTTGAAGATGCTAGTCTCGATCTTATCAAGGCCGTCCAGGTGCGACAATCCAGTTCCTTCCATGTCGCTGGTACATTGGCAAATGATGCCGAACGCTGCCGCTACTTCAGTGGCGGAGTATGCGTGTTTAGCCAGTGCCTCGTCCGGACGATCCTCCTCGTCACTTAAGCTGTCAGTCTGGGCATCCTGGGTACCTGCCACCGCAGCTACTATGTCCTCGTCAGCGAGGCTAACAACGGCTTCGACATTGTAGTCCGCTTCCATGGTCGTCCGCACACACCTCATGTTGAACTGCTGCTGCTGGAAAGCGGGACGACAACTCGCGAAACAAGTCTTCTATGTGGTCGTCGTCGTCTTCACCGGTTTCCGCAAGTTACACCGTCTTGAAGCCTGCCTTGTGAAAGCAGTTGACCATTGTGTCAGTTTGCTCGTCTCACCAGACATTGAAGATCTCTGTGGGAGAACATCGCGGAGATTTCCGACCACTTGGTCATCTACAGCTGGACAGCTTCGCTTTCGCCAGAATTGGTTTGCCAATGATGTAGTAGCACTGCTTAAATCTGTGAAACCACCTGGTGTTGTTGGCTAAATTGCAGAGTGCAGTAGCAAATTATTTGGCTTTGGTGATCAGCATCGGGCCATCCACCGAAACGTTCTTCGCGCGCATTTCTAAAAATTAGGCATAGACAGCCTCTTCTACATTCTCGTGGGCAGAAGCGTGCACATGACAGACTCCTGATGTTCGCTTTTTTTTTTGCCTTGATATGTGCTTTGTTAACAAGGTACTCTGAGTGCTCCGTGGTGTGCCAAAGTCGTCCGTGACGGTCAAACATTTTTTGCCCTCCTCAACACGCTGAATAGCCTTCAACTTTGTCGCAAAGTCAAAGGTTTTGCGCTTCTTGATGCTAGCCATAGCTAAACGAGAAGTCAATTCAAGAAGTCGGCAGCAGCTTTGCACACTACGCACGCAAAACAGAAATGCTGCACATGCGATGGTACATTTACGTAGGCGACACGACTACAGAAGCAAAGCGCTCGCGAGGCGATGGCCGGCCACCTGTGAGGGCAAGAGCAAAAGGTGCAAGCTGTGGTTGGTTGATCAAACCTCGCAAAACAGCAACAAAAAAATAAAAGGCTGAAGGAGGGGGACATTGGCTTCTTCATTCCTGCTCTCCGACCGACGAATACGTTGAGAAAACATGAAAGAAACAGAGAAACGAAAAAAGAGACTTCTCGCAAGTTAGGGATTGTCATGGAGGGCTTCCGTGGAAATTGTGCAGTTCAAGCCCTCCCGCCCTAACCTTTTTCAGAGTTTCGGGTTTTGACGAAGGCGTGGTGCTGCGCGGAGGTCGTCAGGCGTGCGAGTGCCAAAGCACGCCACCGAACTCGCGCACGGAGTCACGCGTGCAAAGTCATGCTGCCATGGCTCTTGCGGCCGTGTTTGTGCCAGGCACCATCGTACATAACGGCAATGTCGTCCCTGCTATTGTGCTTCACTGTGAGCTGCCTCGACCTCATAAGATTGGTGCAGACGGCATCCATTGCTGCATCACGAACTTTGCGATTGATAATGTGAATGGCTTATGATGCATTGACTTTTTGTAAGCCATGAATTGCCACATATCGGACCAGCTGCTCGTAGCCTATTTCTACAGAGCATGCCGCCACAACAGCTCTTACGTTGACAGTGTAGCTATCGCGCAAGCTACAGCATTCTTCACCCATAGTGGAGATAAAAACAAAAGAAAAGCATTGTTCAGCTGCGCTGCTCAACGAGACACAGACCCTGCAAGTAGGCTTCACAGCACTTACAGGTGCTCAGCAGCCAATGGCGGTCCCCGATCCGTACCACATGATTTAAAAGCCAGTCACGGCGCTCCAAAAAATCCAGCAAAGGCATGCTTCTTTTAGGGGTGAGGCTTCTAAACGCGTGGGTCTGTCCATCCCTTGTATGTACGTGACCGCCTATAGTTCCACCCTCGCAAACTGCCCACTACTACATCCAGCACTTCACCGACCATAAAGCCGTTATAATGAAGGGGAAACGGAAGCCACGTATAGCTTCCAATGACAAATAATAAATTTTTTTGTATAAATATATATAGTGTTTGTCACGTCTGTGATGATGTAGTGAGCGATATTCGCGGATGGTTCACGGTTTAGCGATGAAACCCTGCAGCGCTTGCCGCACTCATTATCATTCACTCCGTAGATATGCTGTGATATTTTATTTGTAGGGCTGCAGCAGCGCAGGAAACCGTCCTTATTTGAAGAGTGAGGCTCGGCTCTTTGCCTCATGCGATGGACAATGGCGATTGACGACGCATTATCAATGGCAAGATGCTGAAAGACTGCGCACTTCCAGCCTTTCAACAGCTACAGCTACCTTGTGCACATGCGATGGTACATGTGCGTAGGCGACGCAACTACAGAAGCAAAGCGCTCGTGAGGCGATGGCCGGCCACCTGTGAGGGCAATCTTGCGTTTTTTAAACTCGCATTTCCTTTTATTAAGTCTACACGTACATTGTACAATGTTGTGTACTATGTTCTTTCGTTGTGCAGCATCTCTTTTTGAAATCCTGCAGGGTTCGGAATGTGAAATTCTGGATTATTACTATAAAGCTCGCGAAGTAGTGTTTGTATTCTATCTATGACCTGGCGCACTCTTGCCAAGTCTTGACCATCCCCGTCTCTCGCGCAGGCTGTCGCGTGACGGACGAGATCCTGCACTTGGTGCCTAACCGGGAGACGT
Organism: Rhipicephalus annulatus; assembly: GCA_013436015.1. Taxonomy (NCBI): domain Eukaryota; kingdom Metazoa; phylum Arthropoda; class Arachnida; order Ixodida; family Ixodidae; genus Rhipicephalus; species Rhipicephalus annulatus. Next base: position 99,597 of record WOVY01002924.1, read on the forward strand.
TCCGGCTGGCACTGCGTGCCATCAAGCTGTGGGCTAAGCGCCACGGGGTGTACTCCAACGTGCTGGGATACCTGGGCGGCGTGTCGTGGGCCATGCTGGTGGCGCGCACCTGCCAGCTGTACCCGAACGCGGCCGCTGCCACCCTGGTGCACAAGTTCTTCCTCGTCTTCTCCCAGTGGCCCTGGCCCAAGCCCGTGCTGCTCAAGCAGCCTGAGGAGAGCCGGCTGGGCTTCCCCCTGTGGGACCCCCGGGTGAACGTGGCGGACCGCTTCCACCTAATGCCCATCATCACACCTGCCTACCCTCAGCAGAACTCCACTTTCAACGTGTCTATCTCCACCCTGACCGTCATGCGTCAGGAGTTCAAGTCAGGTGTGGATTGGCAGCTGCTGTGGGGGAGGAGGGGGCATTGCCACATTTTCCTGTGTTTAAGATGCAGTTTCTGTAATGTATTTTCGTTCGTGGGTCTTGCATACGCAAAAATTAGTGCGATTCTGCGAGTTCAATATTGCCGATATTTCGTTTGCGAGTACGGTAAATTAAGCACGGGAACGTTTATAAAAAGACATCTAGTGTTATAACAATGAAGCAGGTGTAGTCTTCAATGTCGGCTACTTGATGGTTAAGTACGGCGGCAACGACGAAGATGCTGCCAAACGAGGCGTAAAAACTTCTGATAGTGCATCGAAGGCTTCGAATCCAGTGGAATATTGGTTTTCTGCACCTGACGGTAGCATTATTTACTAGGCTTTACTAACATCGAGTTACAGTAAAATCTCGATGATACGGTTACGGTTGATGCAAATTTTGCGATGATACGAATTTAAGGTTGTTTTGGATCGACTACATTATATAAAATACACCTTGATTCGGTGTTATACGAATGGTTTCCCCAGCCGCTGCAGATGGTACGAATGTGCGATTGACCCCTGCATGTCAGCGGCGCAACACGGCAAAAACACACCACTAGGCCGATGCGAAAAAATCTGTTCGAGACCAATTTTCCCCCCATGCGATAAGCATAGTATCGCCTTTTTGCTTCACGGCTTTGGCTTCACCGGCTGCTCTATCGCTCTCTCTCAAACCACGTGATATCAACCAGACGAAAATCGACATTGGCGGCGAAGGCATCAACAGTGGGTCGCGTCGGCGCTATTGCGAACTACCCGCGCGGCATGTCAAAGCTCACGACCTTGATAAGGACGGGTGGTCGAAAGCCTAGCTTGGATTGCGATTGCTGATAACACCGGAAGCACAAGGTGCAGCAGCAGCGAGTCTGCTTGCCCGAACGTGTCTTGCTTTCGCACTGCCGGCTGAACACGTTGCTGCCGCTTTGTCTGCCCGTGTCATTTCGGCTGGTGTGTCTTCCGAAATAACGTTAGTAAAGGTGTAAACTGCTTTTTGCGGTGCCTTGTATGCATAATTATAACTTGGTGTGAACTTCAGTGCTCAGGAAACGTGCAAAATGGAATGAATCCTCAAGCAACGATAACGGCGGCAGGGGTGGCATGTATACGAGCGGCGGAACGAATGTGAACATTTTCGGCGGGCGTGGATGTAGTTTTCCGGCCTCGCTGGCATTTTTGCTTGAATTCTTCAATGCGAATTCTCCAAGACTCGTTTTTTTCTTTTTTCGGGTGGACTTCGCGGCATGGTTTTCTGGCTGCTTAAGCGGGGAAGTGAGTGAATTTCCAATGAGTTTAGCCACTTTCGCTTGCTTTGACGTCAACTGTAAACGTGCTGCGTGAGCAGCATGAGCGAGGAAACTGCGGCACTTAATTGAGAGACGGTGAAGACGGGAAAGTTCAAAAGAACATCACACTCTCTTTATCAAGGTCTAGTTGCCAATGAAGTTCATCATTTTTATCAGCTTTAAATTGTTTTTGGTTCATACAAATTTCGGCTAATACGAATATTTTACGCGCTGTCTTCGAATTCGTATTATCGAGATTCTACTGTATTCAACGTTGTGCATGACCATGACCTTGCATTTTGCAATGAAAGCACTCTGCATGCTTCGTGTTGGATCATTCTGGCAGTGTCAAAATCATCTTTTTTTTCTGTAAAAGTCGAAGTTGGGGGCTTGTCTTTTTCAAAAGTGAGTTATACACCAGAAAGTACGGTACACATGTTGCCGTACATTAAACCCCATTACCGATTGGTGATGAGATTGCCAATACGGTCTCCGATGTTGTGCAATATGAAACTACTGTCATCTGCAATGTAGCATGATAGATAAATGCTCTCAACTGAGCGACGTGCCGGTTTTAAGGTTTTCGTTCTCTTCCTTTATCTCATAACATAGCGTTTTGATTGGCTTGTGAGAAAGGTTGGTTCTTCATCCCAGGGACTAAAATTGTTTGCAGACCGATTGCCATGGTAAGGTTTTTTTTTTTTTTTTCTCTTGAAGTCCCTCTACAGTGTGATGTACGACATGTTGCCATCCTTTTTGCCAACTGGAAATTTGGAAATTTGTGAATGGAGCTTTAGGCTAGAGTCGTCTTGAGTGTAGTATGAATTCCTTGTATTCCTCCCATCACCAAGCCCATAGACTTGCTTCCTTGGCATGTCAAATACAGCGAGAGTTCGCAGTGTAACAGAGGATGCCTGGAACAAGTCAGAGGGGGATTGTAATGCATAGGTGTCTGGGGATTCCTTGGTGGGATAGGGTCCTGGAAATGTTATACTCTGTAAGAGGTGTGAGGGGTGTGTCTTCCAAAAGTGTGTTCCTTTACAGGGCTGGCCATCACTGACGAGATCATGCTCCGGCGCACCGACTGGATGAAGCTGTTCGAGCCGCCCAACTTTTTCGGCAAGTACAAGCACTTCATAGTGCTCATGGCCAGCACCCAGTCCAAGGAGCACCACCTGGAGTGGTATGGCCTGGTCGAGTCCAAGATTCGCATCCTCATCTCCAATTTGGAACGCCACCCGTACATCGCCATTGCTCACGTTAACACGGAGTCATTCCCATCCACCGAGCCGAACGGGTAAGCTGCCACTCTCTTATCTTGGCCCGGTGATCGCTTGTGATGTTGCATTTTTACTGTTCATTTAGCACGGTAAATTTTAACCATGAACGTTGCATGCAATATCAGAGCACGAAGGTGAGGTGGCATCATCTGGCGAACACGTTAGTATGACTTATCGTTGACGGAAAGCCTTACCAAATAAGTATCCTCTGCTATCAGCTACGGCACGTGTGTGGCATGGTGCTACTTAAGGGGAGATGCGTGTCGAAAAATGCAAGTTTTTCTTCAATATTACCAATTTTTTTCATTTTGGCCTGTTTTGACAAGATTAGTACCTCTACTGTTCTAAAAAAAAAAAAATATGCATGTCGAGACTTAACTGGAAATGCATTAAAATTGCGTCTAAAGAGCACAAGGTGCCTGTTGAAAGGCTGAAAGTGTGCAGTCTTCGCGCACCTTGCCGCCAATAATGCGCCGCCGCTTGCCATTGTTGATTGAATGTGGCGAAGAGTCGAGCCTCACTGTTCAAATAACGACAGTTTTCTTCGCTGATGCAGTGCAAGAAATAATAAAAAGCACACTTTTGCGCGTTTTTCGAGCGCCGCGACTGGCTTATCACGTGGTACGGATCGGAGACCGCCATTGGCCGCTGCATGGCGGTCCCCGATCCTCTACTGTGAAGCTTATTTGCGGGGGTCCATGTCTTGACGAGCAGTGCAGCTGAACAATGCTTTTTTCGTGTATTTATCTTCGTTATGAATGAAAAAGCCATTTCTCGTGTGTGAAAGCCGTTGTGGGGCGTGCTCTGTAGGAGTAGGCTTGGAGCAGCTGATCCGATTTGCGACAGTTGTTGGCTTGCAAAAGCCAATGCATCAAAAGTCATTCACAGCCACCAGCCGAAAAGTTTGCGATGGGAAATGGATGACGTCAGCGCCGATCTTGCAAGGGCGAAGGAACTTAGAGGGGACAACATTGCCATTATTAAAGGGCCAGTAAACAGCCCTGAGGTCCAAAAACTTTATCAAGAGATATACAGTCGAATCTCAATAATTCGAACTCGAAGGGGCCCGAAAATTTGTGCTAGTTAAAAGAAGTTCGAATTAATGAAAGCTAAATAAATGGAGGGCTCTCCATGCAGTGGCGCATGTGCATTGAGCTAACACACAAGGGAGAAGTTTCAGAAGACTTACATTTCTTAACAAATCACAGGACATTCGTTATTAATTGAAGTAATCGGTGATACGCGTCTGCACACGTTTGCCTTGCAGTGAGTAAACAGATTTCGCACGCAGCTTGCAAAGCATTTCTACTTCGGCTTCAGCATTCTCCTGGCAAGAGACGCGTGCAGAAATGTCCAGCTCCGACACTTTCTTGAGATGATGACAATAACGACTGCATAGCGGAGCTGCAGCATGGCCAGCATGCGATGAGAAATGAGGAGCGTCTTCAGACGGAGAGAAGCAGATCGGCATTTGAGAAAAAAAACAACACTCTACGGCAGTTTCTTTTAAATTTTTTCTGCTCTCTTCGCGGGGTCGTTGAAAGAAGGGTTACGTGGCAGGGACGGGAAAGGGGAAGCCTGGCACCAGCTCGTGAGAACCCCCCCCCCCCTCAAGGCGCAGAGCCGTGCTCCCACAAGGGGCAAGGGCTGCCGAAGATAGTGCCTTTTTCCTTTCCTTCAACCACACATTCATTCAACACAGCGACAGCTTTCTTTGTTTTTTTCCTCTCTCTCTCTTCACATGCGGCATTGGAAGGAAAAGGGATTTTACGAGGCAGGGACGGAAAAGGGAGAAGCAGGACACGAGCGCGTCGCAGATCGGCATTTCAGAGAGAGCAAACATTCCACCGCAGCCTTTTCTTTCCTTTTCATTTCCGTTGCGTTGAGGTGTCACAGGTGCTGCCGCGGGATCGGGCGGGGTGCTGAGAGCATTTTTGGAGCGCGGTATGTTCGAATTAACCGTCGCAAGTGCTTCCGCATTCAAATTACCGGGCATTTTCGCCCATTGGAATACACATGGCTTTGACGGGACCTCATCGTAAGTTTGAATTAACCGGAAGTTCGAATTAATGAGATTCAACTGTATGTGCAGTTTCTTTTTGCAAACATACTGGAGCAAGACTAACTGAAGAAAGGTAACAAGGTAGTTATAAAGTGGGAAAAACAGGTATCCAAGCCTGCAGAGGTAAAACGGGGGCTTAGGCAGGGGTGTCCCCTGTCACCCTTATTATTCATGATGTACCTACAAGGATTAGAGGCAAAATTAGAGGGAGGTGGACTGGGCTTCAACCTCTCTTTAGTCAAACAAGAAAAACTTATTGATCAGGCACTACCAGCATTAATGTACGCAGATGATATAGTGCTAATGGCCAACAACAAGGAAGATTTGCAGAGATTGATGGACATCTGCGGTAATGAGGGAGATAGGTTAGATTTTAGATTCAGTATGGAAAAATCAGCAGTCATGATTTTCAATGACAACGAAGGTAGTGAGCTTAGAATACAGGAGGTCACGCTAGAGATTACAGATAAATACAAATATCTGGGCGTATGGATAAGCAATGGGACAGAGTGTCTGAGGGAACACGAAATATACGTGACGACTAAAGGTAACAGGAATGCAGCAGTCATGAAAAATAGGGCACTGTGGAATTACAATAGGTATGATGTTGTGAGAGGAATATGGAAAGGGTTCATGGTTCCTGGGCTGACGTTCGGCAATGCGGTCTTGTGCATGAGATCAGAAGTTCAAGCAAGATTAGAAATTAAGCAACGTGGAATAGGTAGGCTTGCTTTAGGAGCTCACGGGAATACACCAAATCAGGGAGTACAAGGTGATATGGGATGGGCATCATTTGAGAGCAGGGAAGCTAGCAGCAAGATAAAATTTGAGAACCTGATTGAGAGAAATAGGGGAAGAGCGTTGGGCTAGGAAGGTTTTCAGCTACTTGTACATGAAGAATGTCAATACAAAATGGAGGAAGCGAACCAGGAAGTTGACTGGTAAATACTTAGAAAACAGCAGGTGGTCAAACCAAAAAGAACTATCAGTTAAGAAGAAAGTGAAGGAAACGGAGACTGACATGTGGAGAATGGGCATGATTAAGAAGTCCGCACTAGAGATCTATCGAACTTTTAAGCAGGAAATTGCCAAGGAAAGGATCTATGATAATACTCAGGGTAGTTCACTACTGTTTGAGGCCAGGACGGGAGTACTGCGAACCAAGACATATCGGGCCAAATACGAAGGGGTAGACACAGTATGCAGTGCGTGTGGAGAGGAAGAAGAAACTGCCGAACACTTGATAATGTTCTGTAAAGGGCTTCACCCTTTAGTTCAGGATGATGGCGCAGAGTTTTTCAAAGCATTGGGGTTTAGGGACCGGGAGGGCAAAATAGACTTTAAGCGGGTAGACTTAACTAGAAGGAGGTTATCTGATTGGTGGCTAAAGTCATGGCACGAGTGACAATTGAACCCTTCACTGCGAAGTACGAATCCTCAGCTTCATTATTTAAAGGGAAAAAAAAAGATAAATGTAATGGTTAGTTCACTAAGTATTACGGCTAGGTGGCGTTAGCCTCCGCCCGATCTAAAGGGTACAGCCACATCCATCCATCCATCCATCCATCCAGCGCATTCATATCTCGCGGGAGAAAGCGTGCCTGCCATTGGCTGCTGTGCAGCAGCGGGGGCGGTCGCTCCTCTCGATGGCGCGTCCAGCGCGCTCGCTTCGTTGTTGCTCTTTGCTCCGTCCGCCTCGACAGACGTCTGCTTACGAGCCGCTCTTCGCCTTGTGCTATCTTTTCGATCATTTTCTCTCGTTTTTTTTTTCTTTTTGCACTAGTTCTGTGCCTTTAGTCTTTGTTGTTGCGAGCGATGCCGGCAACGAAGCCGAAGTCAGTGCGGAAGTCCGGTGCGCGGAGGCGCTCTATGCGGCTTGTACGATCATCGAAATTCCGCTATTCTGCTGCGGGTGCCGACTGCGTAGACGCTTGCAGCGACGGAACTGTGTTGTCGGCTGTCGCCAGTCGAGAATCCGACACATCGAGTGTGGCTGGAGCCGCAAATGCACCGAGTGTTTCCGAGATCGCCGGGCTCGACACGTGCTCCGAATCGATGCCATCCAGTGTGACACCGAGTGCTTCTGATATCGCCGGACCCAGCACTTCGTCTGAATCGGTGCCATCGAGCGTGACACCGAGTGCTTCTGATATCGCCGGACCCAGCACTTCGTCTGAATCAGTGCCGCCATCGAGCGTGAGTGGACCGTCGCTTCATCTGCGGACGCGTTTCCTAACGAAGGAAGAAATCGATGCGAATGCGAAACGTCGTGACGCCGTTCGCGCTGAACTCGAGTCTACGCCGGCGACGCAGAAGAAATTTCAACTGATGCAGCCGGCTCTTGCACCTGCAGTGACAAGTGAGGGCGAACATTTTTCGCTCGTTCAAATGAACATCTTTAACGTCGTGCTCAGCCGCACAGTGTGCAAAGAATGTTTGAAAGGTGCTATGACTGTCCGAGAGAGCACCAAGCTTGGACTTGCAACAAAACTTGAAGTCGTGTGCGCCTCTTGTGGCACCGTCGATAAATTATGGACATCACCCCGCAAAAAGAACACGCAGGCCTTCGATGTAAATGTCCGCACCATAATGGCTATAAAGCAAATAGGCAAGGGGCAAACAGCTCTTAAGGGGGGACGCGGCACTTCGGGACCGAAAATCAGCCAAAAAATCGAGTTTTCGCGGACCTTCTTTTCGCGTTCCCGACATCATTGCGCACCTATTTACAAAATTTCATAGCCGAATACCATCAACTTTTATCGTTATTCAACTTTAAAAAACCGAAAACGGGCGTCCTGCCCTTTAAATTGAGGGCGAATAGCGCAGGTTTCGGCTCTACGATACGCGGGAACTACGCGCTCGATCGGCGCCATTTTGGTCTTGTTTGAAAGAACGCGTTTTCAGCTGTTTTTTTTATTCAGTAAGCAACATTGAGCGTTTCCTCGGCTCGAAAAACGGGGCCTCAAAGACGAAGAGCCGCGCTCACTGCCATTGGCTAAACGGCGCACGTGACTGAAATGGCGCTTTCCGGTTGGCTGGAAGCTCGCGGCTTGCGCCTGCATACGCGACCCGACGCCATTTTGAAAGGGTTACCGCTGTGACGCCTCGAAATCTGCAGAGCACTCTGAAGCTTCTGATCGTATCGCCATGCCTGGAAACGCAAAAAAGTATCGGACCGTGCACGCATTTGGTCGCAGGAAACGCAAAGGTCGTGGGAGAAAGTCTACGAAGTCATCAGAGCCCTTGGTTGACTCCGACGAACGATGTGTCGACGCTCCGCGGCCGTTCAGCGATGGTGCGACCGAGCGCGTTGCCTCCGACGACGATGACGGTGAAGCGAACTCCGGACGACTACGAATCGACGCCAAGGTGGTGACAAACGCCGAAGTTGAAGAAAATCATGCCCGGGAGAAAGCGACGCTCGACCGGCTTTCATCGGCGCCAGCAACTGCACGGAAAATTGACTTTTTCACCGCGAGTTGTAGCGAGGCAACCGCACAGGACTCGGACCACGCTGCTCCTTATCTGCTTATGCATCTAGATATCCTAAACGCGATAATGGGTGCCTTGTGTTGCAAAGCCTGCCACGGACCGGCTACGATCGTCAGAGGGGATCGGGACTACGGACTTGCTGTGAAAGTGCTAGTGCAGTGTGAAAGGTGCGGCGAGATCGCGAATGAATGGACTTCGCCCCGCGCGAACGGCACGAAAACGTGCAATCCGTTTGAAGTAAATCTTCTCGCTTCGAGGGCGATGGTGGCTACCGGCAACGGCCAAACGAAAATGAACGATATTTTCGCAACAATGGGCATCTCACACCGCGGTATGCACCACAAGACGTTTCAGCGGCATTTGAAGAACACACTGGCACCCGCTGCAACGCGAGCGGCTGAGTCCGCTATGAGCGAATGTGCGGAAAAGGTTAGAACAATTTATGATGACTTGTGCTTCGGCCACCGGGGCAATATTGCCGTTAGCTACGACGGCACGTGGAAGACGCGAGGCCATTCTTCCCACATCGGCGTGGGCACAGTTATCGAATTATTTAGTGGCTACGTGTTGGACTACGTCGTTCTTTCCAACTTTTGCCTAGGCTGCGAGGTGGGCCCAAAGCCTAGTAGTGAGGGCTATCAAGAATGGAAGGCTAACCACAAATGCCAAAAAAATACGAACAGCAAAGCGGGGCAAATGGAAGTGGAGGCGGCTCTAATTCTATTTCAGAGGTCGCTTGAACGCCATGGCCTGCGCTACACAACTATGCTGTCTGATGGAGACTCTAGGACATTTTGCGCCATACAAGACGCCAAGGTGTATGGTTACATTGACGTGCAAAAGGAAGACTGTATTAATCATGTACAGAAACGGATGGGCACCGCATTGAGAAACCTGGTGCAGAAACAAAAGTGCGATGGGAAAAGAGGCCTTGGTGGGAAAGGCAGGCTCACAGGTGAGCTGATCACCAGGCTGAGCACATATTATGGCCGGGCTCTGAAATCGCATGAAGGTGACGTGGGCGAGATGCAAAAGGCTGTGATGGCCACATACCGCCACGTCACCTCCACTGATGAATGCTCGGACCACAGTCTGTGCCCAGCTGGTGAAACTTCATGGTGTCGGCACAATGCCGCAAAAGCAAAGGGTGAGCCCGACCCCAGGCATGCCTACAATCTACCGAAAGATGTGGCAGAGGCATTACTACCGGTTTATACCCGGCTTTCGGAAAGAGCCCTGCTTCAGAGGTGCGAACGCGGCAAAACGCAGAACTCCAACGAGAGCCTACATTCGGTAATCTGGAGTTTGGCCCCCAAGGAGCACCATGCGTCCCTGTTCGCTGTTGAAGCAGCTGTTGCAGAAGCAGTGCTGCGCTTCAACACGGGCAATTTGAATTCTGCAACGGCAATCTTAGGTGAAATGGACATGAATGCGACAAGTACTGGTGCCAGGAGAGCGAGAGAAAAAGACCACCGTCGCAGCATTGTCTCCAACAAGAAAAGAACAGCCTCATTGGAACTCCGGAAGCTGGTGAAGAGGAGGCATGAGCACAGAATGCATTGAGACTATGCTTCTGGTGCGTTTTGAGGTTGTCTTGTTGCATCTTCTGCAATAAAAATGTGTGCCCACGTTTTTTCTCGATTTCTCAAAACGACAATTTTCATGTGCTTCCCATTATGCCGGAGCAATATCTCTTGTTCTATCTGGGTTATCATTACGATTTCTTTTTTGTTTCGAAGATAAATGCAGGGGATGTGTCGTAAAGTAAGTTTTATTGTAATAATTTTTGGAGAAAATTCTCTAAATGGATCTTTTGTTTCAAGTGTAGATGGGGAAATTTTTCATGTCATATTCAACATCCCACAACTTTGCTTCGAAATAGCCCAGAACAATGATTTATACTTTATTGCACACTGTGAACATACCGAATTGGTTCTATAGGTTGCACATCAATATCCAAGTTACAGTTAATTAGCTAATTAGGCCTTAATTGAAAAAGTCGCAGTTCATTATATCTTTAAAACTAATTGTCACAGCAAAAAAAGAATTGTATTTTTGAAATCAGCAGTAAAATCTACATAGGCTCTCCAAATTTGACTGAGGTACTCGCAAAAATAAAGAGTTTTTGGAAGGTGTAGCATCCCCCCTTAATGACTTTTGGGCTGCCATGAACGTCTCTTACAGAGGTCTTCACCACAAGACGTTTCAAAAGCACTTGAAAAAGACGTTCAGGAAGCCAGAGGCCACCGCTTTGGAGAAGTTTTATGCCGATTCTGCCACAGCAGTGATCAAAACATATAAAGAAATGGACCCCAGATTCTGCAAGGACATCACCGTAGTGTACGATGGCACATGGCATAAGCGGGGTCACACATCACACATTGGAGTGGGATCGGTAATTGACTTCTTTACAGGTCTCATCTTGGATGCTGTAGTTCTTTCAAACCACTGCCTTGGATGCCAAACAGGGCCCAAACCTGGAGATGCAGCATACGAAAGCTTGCAGAAGCACCACATTTGCCAGAAAAGCACAGACGCAAAATCGGGAAGCATGGAAATGGAGGCAGGCTTGACTCTCTTTGGGCGGCCTGTATCCAAGCATGGCCTGCGGTACACCACTCTTGTGTCCGACGGAGACAGCCGTACCTTCACTGCCCTCACAGAAGATAATGTGTACGGGCTAGTGCCAATTGTAAAAGAAGAATGTCTTAACCATGTTCAGAAAAGGATTGGAAGTGCTCTTCGAAACATTGTGCAGAAAAGTGATAAGCGACTGAGTGGGAAGGGGAAGCTGACTAAAGCCTTCATTGAAAAGCTGACAAGATATTATGGTTGGGCCCTGAGAAACAATTCAACTGACCTAACAGCCATGCAGCGTGCAGTGATGGCAACATATCACCACGTCACATCGACTGACCAGGACCTTCACCATGAACTTTGCCCAGAGGGGGCTCAATCGTGGTGCCGCCATAGAGCTGCAGAGGCAAAGCGTGAGCCACAGCCAAAACATAAACACAGCCTACCGGACTATGTCGCTGCAGCTATGCTGCCCATCTACGAAAGACTGTCACAAAAGTCGCTTCTTCAGCGCTGCCTGGGAGCGAAGACGCAAAATGCATCAGAATCATTTCACTCCATTCTGTGGTCTCTGGTGCCGAAGGAACAACACTCATCCTTGATCGCGGTAGAAACAGCACTGCATGAAGCAGTGCTGCGCTACAATGCCGGCTGCTGCAAAGCAACCCAAGTGATATTGGACTCCATTGGACTTCAACCAGGTCATCTGGCCATCCAGCGAGCTCGTGAAAAAGACGCTTTACGCCTAAAAAAGAATTCTAAAAGACACCAAAAGAAGGTGGAGGCCAGGCAAAAGAAGAAAAGAGTGCGCCAGGACACTTCTAGCTACTGTGCTGGAGCTTTTTGAAGAAAACACGTGTTTTGAACTTTTTCGGCCTGTTTTCTCGGAACGAATTTTTTTGCTAGTTGTGGTGCTGAGGAGAGCAAGAACTCGAAAACCGTTCATCAGATTTGTGTGCCGTTTTTTTTATTCTGTTCCTGAATGACATTGCAAGGGCGTAACAAGCTCCTTTTTTTGAAAATTGGTGCTGTTAATTTATAATAAACAATTAATTTTTGATGAATCTAGTCATTACTGGTTACATCAAATTCAAAGTTGCGTGAAAATTTTGGGGGGGGGGGGGGAATTAAAAAAAACGGCTTTGTAGCGCCCTGGGATAGCTATCAAGGAATGACCACAATGAATTTCAGCTTTCTACTATGTCCTGGGATTTCTCGCGACTCTTCCTCAGGCACCCATGTGAAGCACCCAGTTAAACCTCAATAACTCTGGAACTAAGAAACACAGCTTCGTGAAAGTTAGCAGTTGTGCTAGTTTTATTGTAGTGAACAACCCCTGAAAGTTTCATCCAGATATCTTAAAAAAAATAAAAAAGTTCGGTCTCCAGGGTAGCCTCCCCCCCTTAAAGCCCACTGCACACTTTACATAGGTGACTACCCTGATACACTGGGCCGTCAATTTCTGCCTCTTTGTGTGGGACTTTGTTCAAGTAAGCACTCCGTGTAGAAAAAAAAAGCAGTTCACTCTTGCGGAGTTGAGCGTTGCAGATCATGGGCGCCGAGAAACCTCACTGCATACTACTGCATAAAGTGCAGCAAGCGTAGCGCTGTGCTGCACGCTTTTATTAAGTGACAGTCCAAACGTGTATCTGCTGCCAGGACTGCTTGAGTACTTTGTTTGCAGCATTTTGAGTGCATTGTTTGCAAGGAGCTTGTCATTGCCACGTCGGGCTGCTTGCTGCATCTGTGCCTTGTCCGAATCGGAGTCGGTATAAAGAATACGCCCACTGCAGGTGCGCACCTGTGGTAAAGCAAGCAGCCTGGCAGTGATGGAGTGAGCAGAGTAGGTGAAGCCCTGCACGCAACTAACCAATAGACAATGTGCAACCTGCGGCTGGGCCAAGAAAACTATCATTTTTCGACTGGTAGCAGATTGCAGAACACCTGTATTGTGTACAGCTGCTAATGTTGTCCGTTTCAATGCTACATCAGTTGCTGCATATTCGGGACCCTGGAGTATCTTCGAAATGGGGCTTGCCATTGCCACCGTGTGCTACTGTGAAATCTCGATACAACAAATCTGAAGGGACCGCTCAAAATCATTAGTTATCTTTAATCTTTGTAGATAACATGTCTAAATTTGCACATAAATTGCAAATGAAACGACGCGAGTCTCTTACCTGTCCTGGGTATACATATGCGATTGCTCAGTGCTCAATTAGTGGAGAAAAGCAAGCATGAAATACAGACGAGCCCACATATAACGGCCCCACTTAAAAGGAACAATATCCGCGGATGGTGAAAATATACAGTGTAGACCGCTTATAACGTAAGTCACGGGAGTTGTAAAAATCTGCGCTATTGGTACCGCGTTATAACCAAAGCATGCTTTTTTCGGCCTTTTCCTATGTCAAAAGGGCAACCCACCTTTCAAAAGCAATTTACTACACTTTTCACTTGCAGACACATTCAACACAATCACAACACCGCACGGAAACAAAGTTCTCAAGTCCAGCTTCAGCGGAAGAACGCCGTTATTTTCGTCTGGTGATGCTTGTGAACAGCGCTGCGAACAATTTCGTCCTCCACAAAGCTTAAGCACTGAAGCGATTTCTCGCTCAAACTGTTTTTCGCGCAGTATGTTTTCACTTTAGCGAGGTATTCCAATGCGTCTTTGCACGGGAAATCTGGTTCTGGCGTCGGGTCGACATCGTCTTCGCCGTCTGACTCGTCATCCGTTGCAACCTCTGCACTACCGCGCACCGCTGCGACGATCGCGTCATTTGTGCTCGCTTCCTCGCAGACAGAAAGCTCAGACTCCCCAGCATCGACAAAGTCTTGGAAAGTGTCGGTGGCAGTTATAAAGTTGCTGTCAACGAGGCAGGACCACAAGCCGTCAGTCTTGAGTCTCATTGGCGAGCGACATGTCGCTCTGCTCATCGTCTTCCAGAGCCCCTGCATTGCGTACGAAGCCTGCCCTCTTGAAACACTTATGGTATCGGCCTTTACGTGCCACCATGGAGCGACCACCATGTCAATTGCGCCTCTTAAGCTCACTTTAAGAGGCTGCTGCTGCTGCATGCTCAGCAAAACTATCTCGCAAATGCGCTTTTTGTACAGCACCTTTACGGTTTCGATAACACCCTGGTCGAGAGGTTGACTTTTTGCTGTAGTGTTGGCAGGCAAAACCTTTAGGTTGACTGCGGTCAACTTCGACTCGGCGTTGTGGGCCGTGCAGTTTTCGAGGATAAGCATGACCCACCGCTTCTTTGCCACCATATACTCATCAGACTTGCAAAGCCAGCTGGTGAACAAATCCTGCGTCATCCACGCCTTTTTATTGGCTTTGTAGGTCACTGGCAGGCACTCTCGCTTGAACGCTGCCAGGGTCGCTACAGTGACGAAAAAACGCTCCCTCCTTCCAAGGTCTCCCAGACTCCCTCCCTACTGTACCCTCTCTTCTCCTCAGCAGTGTTTGACTTTTCGCGGCGGTCTCCACGTTCGCCCTCCCGCTCACACTCCCAACGTACCGGCGCGCCGGGAAACCGTGCTGACCGTGCTCTATTCGCCGATTCTATGGTCGCGCGCCTAAAAACTCCGCGCTATAACCGGTATTCTCCTTCGCGCGCCTATGCAATAAACGGTCGGCCTATACATTGAGTTCAATGGGCGACATATCGGTGGTCAAGAAAATCCATGTTTAACCGGTTCCGCGCGAAAAGCGGTTACGTTATTAGTGGTCTGCACTGTACATTGGTTCAATGGCACGAAATTGCTCTTGCAACGAACATCTCCGTGGGCCGCTGATCTGTTACAGCGAACGGAGTCAGCGGTCTGCCGACTTCCCGGGAAAAACCAATTTGGACCACCGATTAGGCATCGGCGAGGTGCCCGTACATTCTATTGTTAAACGCCGACCCTACCTCCGCGAACCTCTAGTTGCCGCTCTCCCCAACCCATGAAGGAAAGAAAGCCGTTTCCTTCCTCCATGACCCGACTGCTTTTTGTTAAGCACCCCTCCGTCCTTTGCCTCACCGCTACTCTGAGCACCCCGCATCGCTAAACGAGGCCAGTGTTTTCACACTGCCACCGATCTTTTAAAGACTGGTTGGCCATCTACCCTGTTTTTGATGCAGTGCAGGCGTGTACGCTACCCTACCGGCTCTGATAATTTGCGATTCTTTTCGTGTTCAGGACTTGTTCTCGCTCACTTCGCACTCGGCTCAGCATGCCTTCTGCGCGCTTGCGGAAGTGCGAAAACGGTTGTTGAATTTGCACGGAAATAATCGCGGAATGTCGAAGTTTGTGAGGCCACGCAAACCCACCGGCGCAACAAAACGATTTTTTGACCATGGCCGCCGATTCTTCGAACACTGCCGCACGCATCGATCGAGGCAGCCATGCTTTGACTTCTGCGCGCGCAGGCACTCTTTCCAACTTTTCCACATGAGAGTTTCGCGAACCTTTCAAGCAAGCTACCCAACCTGCCTTGTGGTGTACACGCATCCCGAAGGAGTACGGCCACCAGCGTGGGTCCGGTCTTAGCGAGCCGCAGGGCACGCGTTAACCGTCGCCGTGGCGAGAACACGATACTGCTCAAAGTCGCAACACTTTATTGTGGCAACACCAAACGCAGTACAGCCCGTTGCAAAAAGGCGCGGCGGGAAAGCAAGTAGGCTTATCCACGCCACGGGCACAAAGTACTACACAGGGTGCCACGAGCACGTCTCCGCGTTAAAGGTGATCCACGGAGACACCGGGACCAAGGCCCGGTTGCTCGAGCGAGTGCAAAGGCGCTCGCGTTGGCTTCGAAGGGAGACGGGTCGGCGTAGCTAGGCCACACACTAGGACACCGTACCACCTTCAGGCCGTGCGTACGCAGCGGGGCAACAAAAGGTGAGCGTTCGCATCGGGCGCGAGGCGCCGTCAGCGAAGTCCGACGAGCCCCAAGCGACGGGAGTCGACGGACGGAAAAGATTGCGTGGCTCACCGTTTGCTGTCCCGGAGAGTACCTGACCGCTCTCGACGCAGCGCGCGAAAACCTCTCGGGAGGCTCCACGCGCGGCGCCACAGTCAACATCCGCTACCGGGTGAGGGAGTTAAACGTCACTCCGCCCTTCCCAGCGCGGCAGACAGTAAAGGAGGGTAGACATGTCGGGACATGAGAACAGCAGAAAACTCGGGAAAGCCCGCTCAAAGGCAGTGGGCCAGCCTCAATTCCCACAGCCTCCTTCTCGTGTGTTTTGGTTTTCAAGTCGCCCTCCTGCCGCATCCTCCCCTCTCTTTATTGCAACTCCTTGCCCTTCTCTCGCAAGTCTGCTCTCCTCTCTTGATCACAACCCCTTCGCCCGTCTCCACCCCTCCGCGACGTCCGCCACGCTGGCTCGAATCAGTTTCGTTTCCTGACTGGAAACGGGCCCAGAGCTGTTCCACGCGTTTTGGCATGTGCATCGCTTGTGCGCGTCTTGCTCCCTCTTGGTGTGCGTGTGTGGTCATGATGGCCGACGGGAGGACTAGCACGCTTTTTCCTGCCGCTCAACAAAACGTCGAAAGTGTGACCGCTTGGCTTGAGCGTAATCCGCGCGTTAGGTGCCGCGTTGCGGAGCGCTTGCTCATAGCTGTTGACCATCTAGCAGCCAACTTGCCACTTCGGGCGTCCCGGTATTCATCTGTGGAGATGGTGAATATTTTGTGGGCGGCGGTGACTACATGCGCGCGAAACTGTTCTCGCGAGGCCGACTTCGTCGACGTTGGGCCAGATGCCGAGCCTGAAGGTTCCGAACAGGACCACTGCGGCGGCGATTTGTGGCTGCGCGTCGTCGACTTTGACCTGATAGAGCAGGTGGGACATCTGTTGCGATGAATTACGGCCGATGATAATGCTGACGCTGCGGAACCGTGCACGTATTGGGGCATTGTGAATGAAGTACGTGGCGAGAGCGATTTGGAGGAATCGGATTGCGAGAAGAGAATGACAAAACTTTGGAGCCAGTGCCTCATGCAGCTTATGCCACGGGCCTCGGCGAACGAGCACCCTGCCGTTTTAAATGAACACGAGACCGCCCTTATCGCTTCTGCTCTTCGATACACGGGCATGACTTTTTTAAAAGCTGTGTTTGATTTACTACACTTTGGTATACAGTGAACGGATCCCGCGTGATGCTCAGGTTCGCTATAAGCGGGCTCGATTGTATTATGGAAAGAGTGCACATTTGAGGAAGAGCACAGTCATTGCCTAATGGGTGCAGCTCGACTGCTTCAAAACGAACTCTAGCTCCACTGCTTCAAGGGGAACTCTTTAGCACTGTTTCGACATAGTTCTTGCTCGTGGTGCATTTTTGGCTGTCGCCGCATTCTATTTAACAGTTTTCGGAGCTCTTGTGTTTGTACGACCACCAATCCAAAGGCGAGAAAACAGCCGTGTAAAGCTGTATTCACACGACAGACGTGATCAGGGGCTGATCAGTCATGTGACACGTGATGCGATTCGGATCCCTCCACAACCAACGTTCACGAGACAGTGGAGAATTCACGCTGCAAGTGAGGATTTTGGCATTGCTCCCTAAGGATTTCAACTGTGATTTGGGTGCCCGTTTTTTCACGAAAAGCGAGGCAGCAAATAACCACCTCATCCCCGTATGGGGATGAGGTGGTTATTTGCTGGTGTTGAATCGCAATTTCATCCCTCATTTGAATACAGCTTTGCATGCTCTCAGGTAGTGCGGCCAGACTAAACTAAGGCAATGCAATGCTGTTATGCTGACCCTAAAAACAAGCGCAGGCTGTAGATGGCGATAGGGCTGTCGCACATATAAATAGCACAGGCGCATAGAGAAGTACGGGGGCTTTCTGTTTATGATAGCAGCACGTTAGAAGCTAGGCATTGTTTTCACAGCCATGAGCATTTTTTAAATATCACTATTTGTTATCTTCAAGTGTTCGGAGATGTAAGGGCGATAAAATTATATGATCTTCTTGAACATTCGATATTACAAATGTGGTAGTAGTGAAATATTTTGCATCAAACCAACAGACATTTTGACCGGGATTTTCGAAACAGTTGTCATTTTGAATGAACAAGTTAATCTGAGGTTCACTACAATGAGATTTGATTGTATTGGCCATGCTATTGGATAGTGCCGGAATCTTTTCTTCACTTTGGCAAGAAGAAAGAAAAGGCTTAGTGGCAGGTACTGTAGGAAGTATTTGCTATGAAACTATTTGTTGGCGGTAATGACTCGTATCAGCAAATTTAAATCTGCACTTGGTGGTTGATGCGTACTACCATTTATGGCATTGTTATGCCGTGGTTCTGGCAGGTACATATTAATGTCGTTTCAATGTATCTAGGTAGGCTCTTTTCTTGGAGTGAAAACGGAAAGGGGGGGGGGGGAGTTTTGTGAATGAAAACAGAATTTTTTAGGGGACGTGGTGCTTAATATTTACTTCAAAAATGATTCTTGTTTGTAGTTTTAATTTTGTATAAAAAATTCTAAAAACTAGACTCCTTCCATCCCAGTTTTTGTGGTAGTTGCGTGTGAGTCGAAGCTGACTGAATCGCCTTGAATTTACGCTTGTCTAGTGACTTACGTATTTGTGTGCCTGACCCATAGGGACAAGCGCCAGTCCATGTGGTTCATTGGTCTTCAGTTCAACAAGACCGAGCACGTCAACATCGATCTCACCTACGACACACGGTCATTCGTCGACACTGGTACGTGGCTTACGTGTATCTGGTATACACTTCTTTGATGATCTTTAGCCACAACTTAAGGGCCAGTTTGAATTCTCTGTAGTGGAGTCAAGCCCACCCAATTTATTGTCACATGTGATTTGTTTCAAATTACGTGCTGTAATCGTTTAAATCTAGCTTAGAACTTTGCAGTTTAAAATAAGAATGCACAAGATTGTATCCATACCAGATTTTAAAAAGGAAACTGTGACATGCCATTGCATTGACGATTGAAAGACAGAGAGAGGCAAGCACCCCATAGAGTAGGAAATTAATTCTCATGGCAGTTACTTTTCTTCTGCATTCAGGTTTCGCTCACTTCAGGATCTCTACTGTGTACACCCTTATTATATTCGAATACAAAGGTCCTTACCTTGAGAAACTCATTTTACGCAAGGGTTGCTCAAGAAGTTCTGCGTGTCTGCATCATTGTCCTATCACACACGAAATGTTGGTAGGAACAGAACAGTGAAACTATCCTGTACCAAAACGATAGACTTAAAAGAAGCAGGTGTCTCGCCTTGCCCAAGCAGTGACTGACAATATCACCACTTGTTATTCACACAGAACATGTAGAAAATCTGAAGCTAAAGTCATCATTATCATCATTAGCCTGACTACGTCCACTGCAGCATAAAGGCCTCTCCCATGTTCCGCCAGTTAACCCGGTCCTGTGCTTGCTGCTGCCAATTTATACCCGCAAACTTAATCTCATCTGCCCACCTAACTTTCTGTCTCCCCCTAACTCGCTTGCCTTCTTTGGAAATCCAGTTAGTTACCCTTAATGACCAGCGGTTATCCTGCCTACGCGCTACATGCCCGGCCCATATCCATTTCCTCTTCTTGATTTCAACTATGATATCCTTAACCCCGGTTTGTTCCCTAATCCACTCTGCTCTCTTCTTGTCTTTTAAGGTTACACCTACCATTGCATTTTCTGGGAATCCAGTTAGTTTCCCGTAATGACCAGTGGTTATCCTGTCTACGCGCTACATGCCCGGCCCATGTCCACTTCCTCTTCTTGATTTCAACTATGATACCCTTAACCGCGGTTTGTTCCCTAATCCACTCTGCTCTCTTCTTGTCTCTTAAGGTTACACCTATCATTTTTTTTCCATTGCTGGCTGCGTCGTCCTCAATTTAAGCTGAACCCGCTTCGTAAGTCTCCAGGTTTCTGCTTCGTAGCTAAGTACCGGCAAGATGCAGCTGTTATGGGATGTTGAGTGATAGTGGCAATCTACCTGTCATGATTTGAGAGTGCTTGCCAAATGTGCTCCACCACAATCTTATTCTACTAGTTACTTCAGTCTCGTGGTTCGGTTCTGCGGTTATTACCTGCCCTAAGTAGACAGTCTTTTACAACTTGAGGTGCACTATTACCTATCTCGAAGCGCTGCTCTCTTCCGAGGTTATTGTACATTACTTTCGTTTTCTGCAGATAAATTTTAAGACCCACCTTGCTGCTCTCCTTGTCTAACTCCATAAACATGAGTTGCAATTCGTCCCCTGAGTTACTCAGCAATGCAATGTTATCGACAAAACGCAGGTTACTAAGATACTCTCCATTAACTCTTATCCCTAACTGTTTCTATTCTAGGCTTCTGAAAATCTCCTGTAAGCACGCAGTAAACAGCATTGGGGAGATTGTGTCCCCCTGCCTTACACCGTCTTGATTGGTATTCTGTTGCTTTATGAAGCACTATGGTAGCAGTTCATCCCCTGTAGGTTTCTTGCAGGATGTTTATATATACTTCATCGACGCCCTGATTCCGCAGTGTCTGCATGATGGCTGATTCTCGTAAAGTTAGGGTGTAGGTTATATGCAAATTTCTATTTGCAGTCTAATGTTTGCGACGCTTCGTGATAATATGCTTGGACTTCTTACTTCCTCCACCCCTCCATTAAGTTTTTCCCTCATCAGGGTTGGTGATTTATGCAAGGGGGTTATGTGCGAGAATATGCAGTACTATGTCAAATTATTGGCTATATCGAACAGTTGAAAAATTCCCTTGAACTTTTCATGCAAAAATATAGGGCACGTGCACCCTATATCAAACTTCTGCACAGCGGGACATCCGCTATATCGAATGCTGCGCCGCGCCAAAGCCCAAGAAGTGTATTTTGCCTAGTAAATATTGATCAATTTTGGGCCGCATATTAACAAGTTTCAGTCCTTTTTTGCGCACAGGCGACGAAAGAAACGGGTGTTATTCCATCGCGCTGATCTGGTTGTGCAGCACTGTACGTTTGATGCGTGATCTAGAGGTTTTAGCGTGCGGACATGTTTTCCAAAAGACCTATTGATGAGGGCGCCGAAATGAGAATGGGAAGTGACTTGGCGATTTCAGTGCAATGTTCAAATACAATTCGCATTCTCTTCCTTGTTAGCGCACAATGGCATGCAAGCCTGAAAAGCATGGTCTTCTAGATGTGGTACCTTGTTACGTATTTTTAGTGTTTTCAGTGTCGCTAAAAGCAGTGGCTGCCATCTATAAAGCCATAGTGACATCAATATCGCCAACCTGCGACTGAGAACTTGAAGTCCGCGTTGCGTCTTTTGCGCCTTCGAGCCTTGTGCACTTCTTGCCTTGCTCCGTATAAATCCTAATTGGGGAGTTTAACTGAACATTGACTTGTGCTAGCGATAAAAATTGAATGGCGCTCAGAGCGACATCAAGTGAAACACTTTGTTGTAAACGTTCCTTGCGGGCCAGGTGATGACTTAGGGTGCGTCACGACTGCTAACAACGGCGTACGGTGCCTCAGTAAATTCTGCGACTTATCAGCATTTCCGGCCACCATCTCTGACAGTAGTGACTCATCAGTACAAAGGACGATGCTGTGGTTTCTGACTGCATCGACGCTGAGATTTTGGCTGCCGTCACCAGTGCCACAGAAGCACCGCCGCGGTGCTCCAGTGGCTAAGGTACTCGGCTGCTGACCCGCAGGTCACGGGTTCAAATCCCGGCTGCGGCTGCTGCATTTCCGGTGGAGGCGGAAATGTCGTAGGCCCGTGTGCTCAGATTTGGGTGCACGTAAAAGAACGTGCACCCAAATGCACCCAAAGCACGTGCACCCAAAGAACGTGCACCCGTGGTGGTCAAAATTTCCGGAGTCCTCCACTACGGCGTCTCTCATAATCAAACCCCACCAATCAATCAACCAGTGCCACAGAAGTGTAGCCGTGCGGTTATGAATGTGACAACGCCTTTGCTGCCACCGCTAACCAAGCTTTTGCTGCATTATAATGCTTGCATCAGCATTCTGCGTCAACCAGCTATGTGGCCGAAGAAGCCAACTTCGCTTATTTGAAAAGCTTCTATGATATTAAGGATGACTGGAATTTGACAGCACACAAGAAGCAAGACATGTTTACGAACTAAGTAAAGTGCGGTAACCTGCAGTTTGCACCTTGTTTTTGAGAGAATCTTTATCTTAGCTCTTGGTAACAATTTCAGAGGTCTGAAGTTCTTCGATTTTAGCCTTAAATATACATATTTTGTATTTCGAATTTTTGGGAAACAGGATCGACTTTACACATTCGCTAAGGTTCTCGGTTAAAGGTGCATGTGTAATGCATTGGAATGCTGTAAAGTGTGCTGTGGCAAATGCCATTGAAGCAGCCGTGTTCATTAAAGTGAGGGATGCAGTTGCAGTGGAACCCTGATTATGCGACCTTCAGGGGACAACGCAAATTCATGTAATCCGGGCGTCATATAATTGAGAGTAAGAATATAGTCGGTGACACTCGGCCCTGCCCAAAAAACTGATACGGAGTGCCCGAACAAGCTGGGTAATGCATAATCGGAGGTGGATTGTAGCTCTTCTGAGATCCGAGGCAACCTCCTTGAAACAGGGAGAACAGATGCGCAGATTATGCGAGTGATCGTGGCAGACTTGCTTGCCCTCATTTCGGTGTTCTTTGTTTATATATTGACCTACGTTGTGTGTTTCAGTGAAGCGGCAAGCGACAGCAATCAACATTTTCAAGCAGGACATGGAAGTGGACATCAAATATGTCAGACGGTGGGTCTTCTTCTCTGCCATTTTCTGGTGAATGTGCCTAGTTTTCCGGCAACTTGAGAGACACCACATAAACATGCCCAACTTTGTGTGTAAGCGTACGATAAATGCAGTGACAAAAGGGGAAAAATTGAGTCCTGTTAGCTGCTGACTCTCGGGGAGCACGGGCAAAAGCATTCTTACTGGAGCCATCTAGATGACTTCAGTATCCTCCACTGATGGCATTGCTTCTCCCCCCTCCCCTTTCCCCACTTTTCAACACTGTTGTTCTTTGGGTGCAGGAGAGAGCTTGTGAAATACCTACCACAGTCGGTGCTCAATCGGTGCAAGAAAAAAGGAAACAAGACAACGGTAAGTTGCTCGCACACATCCGGGTCAGCCTGAGGTGTTTCAACTTGAGAGCTGAGCAGATGCAACAACTGTGTCAGAATTGAATCAAAATCAAATAGATGAAAGCCTAGGATTTGTAGTTATAGCATTGAAAGCAGAAACTGAACATTGAGAGTGAAAATTTTTATATGCGCCAAATCCTTTAGAGAGTGCGTAAGATCGTTGGAAAGCCGGTAAAGATTGGCCCTGTGAGCAAGGTATTTGTTGTGCTGTCATGCACTTGTGCCTTCACTATGTGCATGGTGGTAAAATTTGTCGCATTTACGCAGCAATTCAGGGCTAGTCACTGTGCAATCGGCCTTTTTTACAACTTGGAAAAAGACAAGTAATAACATGTAAAGGCTATAATATTCCACACTGTGTCGATTTGATCATTGAAAATTTCTATTATTTGCCTGGCCCTAGTTTTGATTGAACCAATGTGCGTGCGGTGGTTGCTTCCAGAGCACGACCCCAAACTCCACACCTCAGCACAGCCCTGGCATGACATCGCAGGCGGGAAAGAAGGCGCTGTCCTCCAGCAGCTCCGACTCTGCTCTCCTCAGCCTAGTGGGAGACGGCATGGGTAGCACGGTTGGCAACGACATCGCACTGACCAGCGACGACTCCTGCTCTAGCCTCACTGTGGTGCGTAGTAAACAGTTTGTCAACGTGCTGTTGGGCAGCTCAGCTGCTTCACGCGTCAAGCGGGTGGAAATTATGGTCTTGCACTGTTCTTTCACTGCAAGTGAACTGAAATGTAGTCAATTCATGTGGTGTGGTAACCATCTGAATCCTTTGTGGTCCGAGATCTTTGCGCACCCTCTGTTCTTTGTGGTCCCAAAATGGTGCAAAAAAGCAAAGCTTCTAGAAAAACAGTTCACTTACTCTTTAGAAATCGCGCAAAATGCAGTGAGAAAACGCACGCGTGAATCCACCGCGCAAGAACTTGAGCTGTGGCCGACCATGGCGGGCTGCATCTGTGGTCTGGCACGACTGTAGCAATGTGTGGTTAATGTGTGTACCTTGCAAGGGGCAACTACTGTATTTACTCGATTCTACCGCGCCCTCGATTGTAACACGCACCCGATTTCCACCGCGAAAAAAAAAAAAAAACGTAAAACATCGATTGCAACGCGCACCCATTTTTCTCGCTGGCCAGCACGATCACACCACTCGAACGACTCCTTTCGGGAGCGTCTTTTATTTAAATATGAGGTACGGGCGAAGCTTGTGCCCATCCGACGTGTAACAGAGCATTGCCGTCACTGTAGTTTTACCGTGGACCGATGTCAGCACGCGAACTTGCTTCGCCCCCTTCTTCTCGACAGTTGTGGTGCCAGGCATGTCGAAGTAAAGAGGCGTCTGATCGGCATTCCCGATTTGCCCAAGCAGGTAGCCGTTGTTGCGCCGCAAGTTTAGGACGAGCCTCTGAAAACTGTGAAGCTTTTCATCGTACTCCTCCGCAAATCTTTTCGCATATGCATGTTCCCCTTCGGAGGGAAAAGCCTTTCCTCTTCGTAAAGTTAGTTAGCCACCACCTGCTCCGCATTAGACCTTTTTCTAAGACTAATTGCATAGCCCGCACTTGGAGCAGTTTTTTCGTCACGGGCCGCTGTGCTGCTCGCTGCTCAAGCACATACTCGCCGAGCAGCTCTTTACTTTGCGGAAACCGACCCTGCTGTGGTCCACTGAAGCCTTTGCGTGAAGCTTTGCTGTCGACAATCTTCTGCTTTTGTTTCCGCACGCACGTTTCGGGAACTCCGAACGACCGCGATGCGGCCCGATTTTCATTCGTTTCTGCACACACGATGACTTTTCTTTTAAGAGCGGCATCGTGGTGCACTCGAGTTTTTGGAGTCTTTGAACCGGAAAAAAGGTGCGCGTTAGATTGAGTAATTACAGTACTTCTTGCTGAAAAAGTCGATGACGTTCCTTTGAACTATCCTGCACTCACAGTCTTCTCCTTAAAGTGCCGCGGTTTCCTCATTCATGCTGCTTGTGTGGCTCTTGACGTCAAGGGAAGCAAAAGTGGCTAAGCTCATTGAAAATCGATTTACTTCGACGCGCTTAAGCGGCCGGATAACCGCCCCCCGAAGTCGACACGAAAAAAAAAAATTAGTCCTGAAGGATTCACGCTGGGGAATTCAAGCGGAAACGCCAGAGCGGCAGAAAAACTACGACCACGCTCGTCGAAAACGTTCACATTCGTTCTGCCCCTCATACATGCCACCACCGCCACTGACATCGCCATTTGAGAATTCATTGTATTTTGCCCGTTTCACGAGTGTTATAGTTGGTACAGAGTTCGTTATGCATGCAAAGCATTGAAAAGAAACAGTTTACCCTTTACAAACATCTTGGAAGGTACGCCAGCGGAAGCGACACGCGCGGACGCAACGGCAACAAGTCTTTTTTAAGGCAGTGAGCTTTTCCATCCTTTGCGGGGTAGTTCGCGATTGCGCCGACCCGATCTACTGTGGACGTCTTTGTTACCCTGTTGAATTGCGGCTGGTTGTTTACGTAACGTGGTATAACAGCTAGAGCAGCCGATGTAACCAAAGCCAACAGAGATCTGCTATTGCAGGAAAATTTGTCCAGGACCGATTTTTTTTCGCGTTGACCTTGCGGCGTTTTTCCGGCCACTGAAGCGAGGAAAATTGCGCCGAATTTAGCCGCATTCACTACCTTTTTGAGGCCAAGAGTTCCTCCCACAAACAAGCCACGTTGCGGCACGTGCGTGCAGTGGTCAATTGTGTATTCGTATCATCCGCAGTGACTGGGGAATCCATTCGTATAGCATTGAATCACTGCGTATTTTGTGTAATGTAGTCCATTCAAAACAAGCTTAAAATTCGTATTTAAGAATTCGTATTTAAGAATGCCGTATTTAAGAATTTGTATTTAAGAATGAATTTAAAATTCGTATTTAAGAATGCACAGCATTTAATGCCGTGCGGCAGCTGCTGGTTATGTTGTCGCTTCGTGAAATTAGGGACAACCGAAGACAGCCTATGCCTCTAGTGTTACAGCTACTGATAACTCTTCGGTTTTACGGCGCTGGCACATTCCAAATAGTCACCGGGAATGTCGGCCGCATTCCGTAGTCGACATTGTGCCGTGTAATCGGAAAAGTTATGCTACTCATCGCAAAGCACCTGTACGCGATGCTGGTGCGCTTTCCGCAGCGGGCGGCACTTTCTAAAGTTATGCGGGACTTTTATGAAGTGGCTGAGTTCCCTGGCGTTACAGGTTGTGTCGACTACACACGCGTGCATATTAATAGCCCCGGTAGTGATGCTGCCCAAGTGTTCCATTACTGCAAAGGCTATTTCTGTTTTTCTAAAACACGACGACATTTTCAGTCTCTTTCGGTACAACATTGACTCGGCGCTGCGTCTGTGTTGCTAGTCTATCTTTCGTCCTGTCTAGGGCACTGTTTTTGCTCAGAAAAGCATGGCTTGCAGTACAACGCTACGTAAAATTCCACACACAAAAAAAAGAGGTGCCCCTATCACGGGTTTTTTGATCATGTGCCTCCCCCTTCACCATCATGCAGCGAGACATTGCTGCACCCCGCGAGGCCAAATTCTACTCAGGGCAATGTCCTGACTCCTGCTTTTTCTCTTGTTTACCAAGCTCAACAAAAGGATACGAATCACTTTTGTTCCCAGAACTTTTTTTTTTGCATATATAACTGCGACCTAGCCTGCTACAAGCATGTCTACAGGCGAACAGAAAGGCAAATACCGTGAAAATCGCGTTACCTTGCGAGCCAGGTCAGCACAAGTACACGTGGCGTTCGATTGAAAAAAGAAAAATGATGAAAGAATCCAATGCGATGCTTGTTTTGCCTCCAAACAAGCAAGTGTAGAGAAATGAGCCGCATTTGGGTGGCCACTAAAACTAGCGAACAACGAACGCTTTACAGAAGTAACACTGCGCATCGCTGTGGCGGCATGCACCACGTGCTGCTCGTTAGCCGTAAAATGGCAAAAATATGCTTGTGGCACTTTGTTTTTATAATTATTTTAAAACATATGGTCTTTTTTTTTTGCTGTAACACGCACCTTAAGCGAACAGCTTCATTATTATTCTGTTAGCAGGCGAGCAGCGTGTTTCTGCTTTGAAGCTCGTTTTTGACTTGACCAAGCAAGACAGCCTGAGCATCTATGAAACGCGAAGGCCGACTTGGGCGGTTTGAAGTCCGCTGCTTGCTTCACGTGGACTTGCTCAAGTCAAGTCGAAGGCGCAAGCCAGGTAACGTCTCTCCATACGAAGGATAAGAGGGGAAAGGAATGGGATCAAATTAGAAAGTGCGATATCTCTGCTAGATACAACCGGGTTTGGGCTTGCGTTTCGTGCTTTCTGTCGTTGCAAATTTGTGGAGAACCAGGGAACAGAAGCGCATAAGGACTAGGACAACGAAGACTGAACACTGGTGTGACAAGCACTGACTGTCTTTGTCCTTTTCACTGCTTTTCTCCGGTTGACTGTGCACCAACTCGCCCAAATCGTTCTTGTGTGAGAACGCTTCAGTTCGGTCCGTATTGCGCAGACTGCAAGCGGCAACCAGGTGTCCGCCGTGCACAAGCGCAAGCTCAACCCAGAGTCTGGTGAGGACGTGGCTGTTACGAGTGGTGGTGGTGGTGGGGGAGCGACGAACGCTGGCGGCCACTTGTACAACAACCAGTGTGCCGGCGGCGGGGGCTCTGGAGGAGAAGAGGGCAACGATGACGACGGGGCCAACAAGCGGTGCCGCTCGGACGAGATCAACAGCGCCGCCTTCATGGATGCCATCGGATTGGGCAAGAACTCCAACCCTGATATGCCATTTCTCGATTGCAGTGCTGCCGACAGTCAGCTGCAGGTGAGTGCACTGTATTGATGCATATCATGGGGGTGAGTATTTTTGCGCCAAAGTTGGGAAGTCATAGACAGACTGCCGTAATAGATGGAACCTGTATGCTTCCATGGGTTTTACGGTCTTACATAAAAGACCTGGCTCGGTGGTACCCAGTTAAACTCTTTTGTAAGAGATACACTCCAGGGAGTAGTAACTTTTGTCGCTTAGGTGTAGTTATCTTATAAATAGGGCACCATGTTTTAATTTTGGGATTAATGCCTGTTGTGATGTAGGTACACTGTCGTCTTTTATACCAGAGTGTGTTACTTCACTGTCTCTCAGAAAGGTGTACAGCCATAGTGGTTATAGTGCTCGACTGCTGACCTGAAGTTTGTGGGGTTCGATTAGCCTTGACCGCCGCGTTTTGATGTAGGCATCATGTTAGAGGCTCGTGTGTTCAGATTTAGGTTCATGGTGAACTGTGCTGGTGTTTTAGCGCGAAACTCGTAGCACACTTCAGCCTTCATTTTACCTTCTTGTTATAAGCTTACTGTGGCAAAATTATTGTCTATGGAGTGCTCATACAATTTTATTGGCTGATACAGATTATCGGGTCCCATTGGTGTCCTTTTTTGCTGTGGCTGCAGCATGTCAGAGAATCGGTTCGCTGCATGATCGAGAGTTGGAAGTTCGCCTAGTCACAGCAGGTGTTTGCTCGACTCATTGGGAAGATGCCAGGGCCGTATTCTGGCGTGATAGTGCCAAACCAAATCACTGAGGCAGTTGGTTGCCTGCCTGTCTGACCAACCTATCAGCATGTCTTGAAAGTGGTATCGCCGACTCGGGGATACGGCCTCTGGTGCATTTTTGCGTGTCTGCAGACTCTTGCAGTTGCTCGCAGTAGCCCGCATAGAGTTTCTCACACATACCTAGAGAGAAGTGTGGCGCCACCGTTTATGCGAATTTCTTATGGGGCGATGTTGGAGCGCTGGGAGTGACGGTATACAGTCGAGCCCACATATAACGGCCCCACATAAAACGAACTTTCGCTTAAAACTAAAAATATCCGCGTGACCGTGAAAATATACATTGGTTCAATCGCACAAAATCGCACTTGCAACGAACGTCTCCGAGCGCCGCTGATCGGTTACAGCGAACGGAGTCAGCGGTCTACAGACTTCCTGAGAAACCAATTTCGACCACCGATCAGGCATCGGAGAAGTGCCCTTACATTCTATTGTTAAACGCCGACCCTGCTTCCACGACCCTCTAGTTGCAGTTCTCCCCAACCCACGGAGGAAGGAAAGTTGTTTCCTTCCTTCATGCCCCTACTGCTTTTTGTTAAGCACCCCCTCCGTCCTTTGCCTCACCGCTACTCTGAGCACCCCGCATCGCCAGACGAGGCCCGTGTTTTCACACTGCCATCGATCTTTCGAAGACCAGTCGGCCATCTACCAAGTTTTTGATCGCTGGTACTGTCGTTGGCGTCGCTAGCCTGAAGTGACCAGACCATTCGCCAACATCGTCGGCCACCGACTGTATCCGATAGTCTGCGTCTAGTGAAGGTGCGTCTAGTGAACGTGTGTACGCTACGCTACCGGCTCTGATAATTTGCGATTCTTTTCGCGTTTAGGACTTGTTCTCGCTCACTTCGCACTTGGCTCAGCATGCCTTTTGTGCGCTTGCGGAAACGCGAAAACAGCTGTTAATTTGCAAAGAAAGAATCGCAAAATATCTAAGTTTGTGAGGCCACGCAAACCCACCGGCGCAGCAAAACGATTTTTTGACCATGGCCGCCGATTCTTCAAACACTGCCGCATGCATCGATCCAGGCGGCCATGCTTTGACTTCTGCGCGCACAGGCACTCTTTCCAAGTTTTTCCACATGCGTGTTTCGCGGACCTTTCAAGCAAGCTACCCAACCTGCCTCCTTCCCGTGTGTTTTGGTTTTCAAGGTCGCCCTCCCGCCGCATCCTCCCCTCTCTTTATCGCAACTCCTTGCCCTTCTCTCGCAAGTCTGCTCTCCTCTCTTGATCACAACCCCTTCGCCCGTCTCCACCCCTCCGCGACGTCCGCCACGCTGGCTCGAATCAGTTTCGTTTCCTGACTGGAAACGGGCCCAGAGCTGTTCCACGCGTTTTGGCATGTGCATCGCGTGTGCGCGTCTTGCTCCCTTTTGGTGTGCGTGTGTGGTCATGATGGCCGACGGGAGGACTAGCACGCTTTTTCCTGCCGCTCAACAAAACGTCGAAAGTGTGACCACTTGGCTTGAGCGTAATCCGCACGTTAGGTGCCGCGTTGTGGAGCGCTTGCTCATAGCTGTTGACCATCTAGCAGCCAACTTGCCACTTCGGGCGTCCCGGTATTCATCTGTGGAGATGGTGAACATTTTGTGGGTGGCGGTGACGACTACATGCGCGCGAAACTGTTTTCGCGAGGACTTCCTTGACGTCTGGACCGATGCTGAGCCTGAAGCTTCCGAACTGCGGCGGCGATTTGTGACGGTGCGTCGTCGACTCCGACCTGGGAGAGCGGGTGGGACATCTGTATCGATGATTTGGTTACGGCCGATGATTATGCCGACACTGCGGAACCGTGCACAGATTTGGGCATTGTGAATGAAGCATGTGGCGAGAGTGATTTGGAGGAATCGGATTGCGAGAACGAAACTTTGGAGTCAGTGCCTCATGCAGCTTACGCCACGGGCCTCGGCGAACGTGCACTCTGCCATTTTAAATGAACTCGAGACCACCCTTATCGCTTCTGCTCGAGACCACCCTTATCGCTTCTGCTCTTCGGAACACGTGCATCACAGACTTTTTGGGGCAAAAACGTTTGTGCTTTCACTCGATAACTTTTTTGAAAGATGTGTTTCATTTACTACGAACTTCAAGATACAGTGAACGAATGCCGCGTCACGCTCAGATTCGTTATAAGCGGGCTCGACTGTATGTGTCTGTGAGGCTTGTGTTTGCTGGTGTTGAGCGAGGCTCCGGCTCAAAAGCGAATACAACTGCTGAAATAAAGCTTCTCTAAATCAAAATGTTTGAGCGGATGTTATTCATGCATATTATATTTTAGAATAAAAGTCCACTCGCCTTGACGGCACAACGAAACAGCGAGGGGAAAAAAAAACATGACGAAATAAAAGTGGCAGAAAGAACGTTTGCTTAGTCGTCTGCCTGCCTGCAAAATTTAGCAGTCGTTCATTACTTCTTACAACAGATTAAATACAACACGTTTCTGTACAATGACAAAAATAAATAGCTTAATGCGTATTCTTTTAGTAAGAAAGCAATCATTTTAATGTGAAGCCAGACGCGTTTTCTAGGTATACAAACCCAAGTCAAGTTCGAAGCTCACATACGCTGTCATTTCCTTGCATCCAGCAGCTCACTAGTGCCAGATTTCTTTCTAGGTATGATTGTGAGAAACTCTATGGCAGCCCGTGTCATAGAAAGTACTTTTGCAAACTTCATCTCATCTGGGGCAGTGTTTCGAGTTTCCCTGTCAGTGATACTGCAGACTTCTGGTCTATTTTGCTTGTCGTAACTCTGTGTAAAAATACGACTTATTGTTTTACCCGTAATCCTGTCAAGCGGTGCCAGTTATTATTATCCCTGTGACCAATTTCAGAGTACAGTAGAATCTCGATGATACGAACTAGAAGGGAGCACGCAAAATGTTAGTATCATCGCGAATTCATATGGACCAAAAACAAGTTAATGCTGATTGTGAAGATGAACAAGAACTTTATTGGGGCCAACTGCTTCTTGCTCAATAAAGTCCATGATGATCTTTTGTATTTTCCTGCTTTCACCGCATCTCAATAAAGTTTCGTGGTTTCCTCACTCATGCTGCTGGCGCTATAAGGCGCGTTCATACTTGGCATAACAAACAGGGGAGGGGGGGGGGGGGAGAGTGGCAGAACTCTTTAAAAATTCACTCGCTTTGCCGCTTAAGCGGCAAAGGCAGTCCCACGTTCGCGCCCGTCAAATGTTCACATTTGTTCTGCTGCCATCTTCACAGCATGAGAATTTATTCCTGAGTAATAATCTATTCCTGAGTAATAATAATAAAAGTAATAAGTAAAATAAGTAATAATCCCCAAGACATGCATGGAGCATTCCCACTACTGTCTGATCGTACCGGCTTAAAGCCGGTACGCACCGATGATCTCACCAGAGAAGGATTGGCCACCCTGGTGCAGTATCTGGCCACCCCCTCCCGTAGGCATTGTCAATTAACTCACGGCCCTCAGTCCCCACCAGCTGCGGAGCAACTGACCACGGCGGCGGTCAGATCTGCAAAGCAGCAGAGGGTGCTAGGAATCTCTGGATACGGACAGGCCACCATTGGAACTTGAACTTAGCAACGTTTAACGTTAGAACGTTATCTAGTGAGGGAAGTCTAGCTGTATTATTCGAGGAGCTAGAAGGCATTAAATGGGATATAATAGGGCTGAGTGAGGTTAGGAGGACAGATGAGGCCTATACTGTGCTACAGAATGGGCACGTCATTTGCTATCGGGGCTTGGCAGACAGAAGAGAACTGGGAGTAGGGTTCCTAATTCACAGAAACATAGCTGGCAACATAGAGGATTACTATAGCATTAATGAAAGGGTGGTAGGCATTGTAATTAAACTGAATAAAAGATACAAAATGAAGGTAGTACAGGCTTACGCGCCTACATCCAGCCATGATGACGCTTCAGTTGAAAGCTTCTATGAAGACGTGGAATCGGCAATGAGTAAGGTGAAAACACAGTATACTATAGTAATGGGCGACTTTAATGCAAAGGTAGGGAAGAAGCAGGCTGGAGACCAGGCAGTAGGAGATTATGGCATCGGCACTAGAAACGCCAGAGGAGAGCTACTAGTAGAATTCGCAGAACGCAATAATCTGCGTATTTTGAATACCTTCTACCGAAAACGAGAAAACCGCAAGTGGACATGGAGGAGCCCTAATGGCGTAAATAAGAACGAAATAGACTTTATAATGACTGCACACCCAGGAGTCGTGCAGGATGTGGAAGTGGTTGGCAAGGTAAGATGGAGTGACCATAGAATGGTACGGGCTCGAATCCGCCTAGACTTGAAGAAGGAACGACAGAAACTGATACGCAAGAAGCAAATCAATGAGCTAGCACTGAGAGGGAAAGTACAGGAATTCAGAGTGTCACTGCAGAACAGGTACTCTGCTCTTAGCGAGGAAACCAATCTTAGCGTAGATACAATGAATGATAATCTGACGAGTATCATCACGGAGTGTGCAGTGAAAGTTGGAGGCAGGGTAGCTAGACAGGACACCGGCAAGCTTTCCCAGGAAACGAAGAACCTAATTAAGAAGCGTCAAATCATGAAAGTGTCAAGTACAACAGACAAAATAGAACTGGCAGAGCTTTCGAAGCTGATTAATAGACGTAAAGTATGCGATGTAAAAAGGTATAACATGGAGAGAATTGAGCACGCTCTGAAAAACGGAGGAAGCGTCAAAGCAGTGAAGAGGAAACTTGGGATAAGCAAAAGGCGGATGTATGCACTAAGGGACAAAGAAGGCAAATTAACCACCAATATGGATAGGATAGTTAAAATAGCGGAGGAGTTTTACAGAGATCTGTACAGTAGCCGAGACAACCACGACCTTAATACTATAAGAACTAGCAGTAACCCAGACGACACCCCACCGGTAATGATAGAAGAAGTCAGAAAAGCTTTGGAGAGCATGCACAGAGGCAAAGCTGCTGGTGAGGATCAAGTAACATCAGATCTGCTGAAAGATGGAGGACAGATTGTGTTAGAAAAACTAGCCACTCTATTTACGAGGTGTCTCCTGACGGGAAAAGTACCAGAGTCTTGGAAGAACGCTAACATCATCTTAATACATAAGAAAGGAGATGACAAGGACTTGAAGAATTACAGGCCGATCAGCTTGCTCTCTGTAATATACAAGCTATGTACAAAGGTAATTGCTAGCAGAGTAAAGAAAACATTAGAATTCAATCAACCAAAGGAACAAGCAGGATTTAGAACAGGCTACTCAACAATTGACCACATTCATACTATCAATCAGGTAATAGAGAAATGCTCAGAGTATAACCAACCACTATACATAGCCTTCATAGATTACGAGAAGGCGTTTGATTCAGTAGAAATATCAGCAGTCATGCAGACACTGCGGAATCAGGGCGTAGATGAAGTATATATAAACATTCTGGAAGAAATCTACAGGGGATCAACTGCTACCATACTGCTTCATAAAGAAAGCAACAGAATACCAATAAAGAAGGGTGTAAGGCAGGGGGACACAATCTCCCCAATGCTATTCACTGCGTGCTTACAGGACGTTTTCAGGAGCCTAGAATGGGAACAGTTAGGGATAAGAGTTAATGGAGAGTACCTCAGTAACCTGCGCTTCGCCGATGACATTGCATTGCTGAGTAGCTCAGGGGACGAATTGCAACTCATGATTACGGAGTTAGACAAGGAGAGCAGAAAGGTGGGTCTTGAAATTAATCTGCAGAAAACGAAAGTAATGTACAACAACCTCGGAAAGGAGCAGCGCTTTGCGATAGGTAATAGTGCACTTGAAGTTGTAAAAGCCTGTCTACTTAGGGCAGGTAATAACCGCAGAGCCTAACCACGAGATTGAAGTAACTAGAAGAATAAGAATGGGGTGGAGCACATTCGGCAGGCACTCTCAAATTATGACAGGTAGATTGCCACTGTCCCTCAAGAGGAAGGTATATAACAGCTGTATCTTGCCGGTACTTAGCTACGGAGCAGAAACCTGGAGACTCGCAAAGAGGGTTCAACTTAAATTGAGGACGACGCAGCGAGCAATGGAAAGAAAAATGGTAGGTGTAACCTTAAGAGACAAGAAGAGAGCAGAGTGGATTAGGGGACAAACGGGAGTTAAGGATATCATAGCTGCAATAAAGAAGAGGAAATGGACATGGGCCGGGCATGTAGCACGTAGACAGGATAACCGCTGGTCATTAAGGGTCACCAACTGGATTCCCAGAGAAGGGAAGCGGGGTAGGGGGAGACA
Source organism: Rhipicephalus annulatus (assembly GCA_013436015.1). NCBI lineage: Eukaryota > Metazoa > Arthropoda > Arachnida > Ixodida > Ixodidae > Rhipicephalus > Rhipicephalus annulatus. Next base: position 134,721 of record WOVY01002924.1, read on the forward strand.
GAAGGTTAGGTGGGCAGATGAGATTAAGAAGTTTGCGGGTATAAATTGGCAACAGCAAGCACAGGACCGGGTTAACTGGCGGAACATGGGAGAGGCCTTTGTCCTGCAGTGGACATAGACAGGCTGATGATGATGATGATTAAGATCCCCACCAAGTTCTAGTTATGCATGCAAAGCACTGAGAAGAAACAGTTTACCCCTTTATAAACGTTTACGTCAGAGGAAACGACAGGAGCAGACGCACCAACACCGGCATCAACGGATTCAACTGGCAAAGCAAAAGAGAGACACGTTAGGGCATGCCGATTCGCTACTGTTGCACCTTCTTCTTCTTTTGGTGTTTGCAGCGATCGTAATCCAAACCAAGCTCTCGATGAACATGTTTTTTTCAAGTTCGTGAGCCTTGACGTTGGTGCACGGGTAGTTTGTAATTGCGCCAACGCGAGCCCCCGCACCCGCCCGCGGCTTGGTTGCCATCTTGAATGTACGGCTGGTTGTTTACATGACGAGGTTTAAGAGTTAGCGCAGCCGGTATAGCCAGTGCCGTAGCATTCTGCTGACATTCTGGTGAGTTTTGCTGCATTCGCTTCCTTCGAGGCCAGGTAGGAATGGGCCTTCCCACTGACAAGCTCGGTTGGACCGCTCGCATGCAGCAGTCCATCGTGCGTTTGTATCGTCCGCAGTTGCTGTGGGAACCATTCGTATAACATTGAATCACGGCGTATTTTATATAATGTAGTTTATCTGAAGCAAAAAATTTCGTATCATCGCGAAATTCGCATAAATCGTTACTGTATCATCGAGATTCTACTGTAGTATAACTGATTTGGCCAGCAGAACCATGGAACACTCAAAGCATGGTGTGGAAATGCACAATGCAAAAAAAGCATTGCTATAAATTTTCCCTGCGAAAATTAAGTGGCATACATGTTCATATTGCCAAAGTTGTCTGCAAGAACACTTACCTGCTGCACTTACTTGATATTAAGGGATACACTTTCTCTTCGTGTATCCCTTGATATCATAGCTATTGCAATGCTGCCTGTGTTGGGTTGAATAGCAGTAAACCTCTGGTGCTTTTGAGCATTTGCCAGTGTGCACAATACTCAGGTGGCAGTGGTCCAATGCATTGACTTTTAATGACTGTTTCAGTAGTGGCAGTATTTAGCTTTGTAGACCTAAGGCAGGCCGAGTGCCCTACAATAATAATGCATTTGGATTAAAATGCTTCATGAAAGAACTATTCTGTGCCTGAGGTACGGTGTGAAAGCAGCAAGGGGTGCTGAATTTGTAGAGCGCATCCCTGTGGTGGTTTTCACTGGCCGATCCGGAATGGCCTCAGAAATGCAGGGTGGAGAGTTTGGATTTCTTGAAACTGCATCAACCTGCGAAAATGCTCTGCGAGGAGGCATACAGGAGGTGCATCGACATGTGCCACTAACTTATCAAAAGTTATGCCCAACTCGAGACATGACAGATGTGACGAGAACTACTTCTGGCATGGAAAGAGTGCATCTAGAATGACCATTGGAAAGTGCGAACTCGCTCCAAATTGACCAGTGAAAATAGGATGCGTCGCCACGATGTGTAAAAATCTGACCCGGATCGACCAGTGAAAAACTGTGTTCTTCGATGTCGGACACCTAAGTGTGCTTTCAGCACTCCTCCAGACGTGCTTGCTGACCTCTCTACTCGCTGCACGGAATGCTCGCTTCTGTGTTTGCCGGTGAAAGTGTCCCTGCATGGGTTCTTGCAAAGAGCAATGCTCCCACCGCCAGCTGTGGCAGCATGTGCTTCAGTGTGGCCCGTGGTGATGGTGGTGGCAAAGGCAACATGATGAACGGTAACCGGCCTGTGGCGTCCCAGTTTGACACCAAATAGGAGAGTGCATTGCCCATGAAGATGTGCTGCAGCAGCTGTGGCGGCAGTCTAATCTTTCCCACCTTTTGAGCAAGTGTTCGTCTCCAAAGGAGCATAAATTTTTTTTTTTTTTTCTCGCTACACTGTGGGATGTTGCTCAAGCATTTTCTGCAGTGTAATGGTAGCGAGTTGGCCGTGATCACTGTCATGTACCTGTTTGCCAAGTTATAGATATTCAAGAAGCATTCAAGTGCAGCCCATGCGCCGGTGCCTGTAAGCGCTCGGGCCATTATCTGAACGAGACCAAAGCTTGGGGAGCGTGGAGGCTTTGCTGAGGTGATGAGAAATCTTCAAACGAAGTATGTTGCTGGCGCCAACAATGTGCCCTGTTTGATGATTTCTTTTGGTCATGGCTTGCTGTCTCAGGAGTGGCCACTTTGCCTAAAAAATCAACGAATCTATAGGGTCGGGTTGTAATTGCAACTGCTTTTGCCGCTTCTGTGGCCCACGGGGACGGCCTGGTGTGGATGCCCGGGTGAACTCTCGACATCATGCTACCTTTGCCATTGCTTCCAAGGCTCCAAGTGCCATGAGTTATTGTGGAGCGTGCAGTTGCATTGTAACATTTTACCAATTATTTATAGCAGCTTAATTATGTCAAAATGAAGGAGGCCCTTCCTTACTTCAGCAATGCCCCTCTCTCTCCTTGCATTGTTCTCTTGTAGGTGTTGGGCTGACACTTTCCTCGCTACTTCCGCTTCATGAGCACGTGCAGAAAAAAGAGAAAAAAAAGAACAAAAAAAAAACATCGCCTTCTCCTCTGCCGCCACCACTGCCGCTGTGCCCGCCCACCTCGCTTGCTCTCGAGGTCCCTTTGCGGCCACCTCCAAACACAAGGCCTGCACTGCTGCACCCTGCTTGCCTGTTGTCATCTGAGGGGGACGCTCGTTTCTATGCATGCTGGGTGCTGGCCCTGCTTCTCTCTGTGCACACCCCCCTGTGCAAGATGCCAGCCGACGACATGATGTGCCTTTCCTGCTAGGTGGCAGCATTAGCAGTAGTGTAGCTGTACACCGCATGGCTGCAATGGATTGACACCCTGCCATTCCTTCCCACCCTCCTCTTTTTCGCGTAACATTCTGCTTATTTAGTTAGTGGCAGTTCGGCAATTTGAAAAACGGACTGTACAGTACCCCTAGCACGTAAATTCTCCCTCTATCCGGTGTTTAACCCGTTCGTGGCGAGATTTGTTTTTTCTTTTCGGATGTTTTATATCCCCTGCGATCTTTTCTTTTCTTACCCTTAATCTTGAAAGGCTGTTCCCCCCCCCCCCCCTTAAATGTAACCTCGGTTTAGGAAGACCCACTTGAAACAGTCATGACAGTGTTTCTCTTCCTTTTGCAGCATAATCTAGTCAATTCTAGTCAACTTCTTCCCACCTTCGTAAATTTTAAGATCCCCCCCTCCCCCCCAAAAAATGAGTAGTTTCAAGCAGGATAGGCCAGGGCTATGTCATCATTCAGCAGTGTGCCACACTCTTCTGTGGTGGGGAAGTTACGTTCATCATTGAGGCATTAAAGAAATTTTTTTTTGGCAGTTTAGTTTTCAGTTCCTTCCTTTGCTTTTTATTTTTAAGTTGCCACTCGCCTTGTGGCTCAGCTGCCCTCTCACCCCTTCAGCTCATTATCCTTGATCCTTAATTATGTGCCTGTTGTGACTCATCTACTGACCTATGTTCTCGCTAAATTCTGGACTGCATGTAGCTTTTTCTCCCATGGGGGGTGTGCCTGTGTGCACTGTCATCTGAGCACACATTCCGTGGGCGGGATCAAAATTACAGCGCGTGCAACTTCTTGTTATGATCTCTGTGTGCCAAAGCAGGTTGTAATGGCTTTCAATAAAGATATACTTTTCTTCTAAAAGCCAACTGCCGTGCTTGTGGATGTACTCGTCTTCTTGAGTGTTCACTTTGGGCGAGCTGTTTTACCTTAGTGGGTTATCTGTATTTTTAATCTGGCATGTGAAGTCGGAAAGTACTGCAGAGCTTAATTAAAGGTCAACTGCAACGAAATTTCACTTGGGACAGGATTTGCTCGAAATGCGTAATAATTATAACCACAGTGAAAAATCTCGCAGTTGAGTATTTCGTTTACAATCGGGGCTCTAAATTGTCAACTTGAACACGACGCGGAGCCCTACCTGTGTGTCTCGGCAAATCGGTCACAAACTCGAGTGATGTCAGTTATAGCTCACTGCAGCTAGCAAAAACTCTGCAGCAGCACCTCTTCCTTTTCTGCGTGACGCCAACATAGGTGACGCCCCTCTACAAGCAGCTAATTTGGAAGAGGCAACTCTTGTTGGACGAAATGAATGGCCGTAGGATGCTGGAACACTTGCCGTATTTACTTGCATAATTCTCGCACCCCCCACATCGCCCATCAAAAATACGATTTTTTGTTTCCTCGAGAAGTAATTATCGCACCCCAAAAATTGATGCAATAATGTAGTCTGCTCGTTCCAGTCATTGATGATAGCGGGCTCCATCTTGCACCATCTTTTAAGCACCAAGAGTATGATTATTGCACGAAGATACAATCCAATCGAAGCCAAGCCAAAGCGGCATGTGCGCGTTGCGGCGTGTTTGGTATGTTGTGTCGATAATCTTGTCATGTTATGGGGCGGTACTGAAGCTATGCGGCTGTTTTCAAGTTGAAAGTGATTTATCATGCACTAAACAACGGCAACAAGGCCGCCGGTAGGCCCTTCGAAGTCAGCGAGTTTGGTATTTGCTACTGGTGACGGCAGCTGAAAGCCACCAAGACGCGTTAGGCCGGCTGTGTGCATATGACTGGGATTGATGGTAAACTATTTCTTCAGAAGGAAACTGCAGACAATTTTGGTAAATAGCCATCAGCCCAATACTGATGTCCTACTCTTACGTTTTGAGGGCTCCTGTTGAGTGACGAATGCTACCGCAACGCCCACAAGCTTTGCGTATGGTATTCTAATTCTCGACTATTTGCTTGCACTATGTCTCAAACAAATCTTGCCTTGTGTTGAACCTCTGCTTTTATTGTTCAGGTAAACTTTAATTAGTACTTCTCGAAGCTTGCTGTTGCTGGTGCGAGAATCCCGATTTGCAGCCATTTCATTTTTTGTTTTTTCGCTCTGTATGTTTTCGTAGAAAGTTTTCCCCGCGTAATTCTTGCCCCCTCCCAACTTTGCATCACTTTTTCGTCAAAAAGAAGTGCGAGGATTATGCAAGTAAATACGGTATGTTATGGTGGAAACCAACTTTCATGCTTTCCCAAAAAATGTAAGGCTCCAATAGCTGTGGGTCATTGCAACTAGGTGGAAGAAATTGGCGATGTATCAAACAGTGTGGTACTCTGAATGGCGCACTTCAAAGGTGACAACAGTATGCACAGCAGTTGTCTCTTTGCTTAAATACTGTTCAAACAACGTTGAATCTAAATGTAAGGCTCCAATAGCTGTGGGTCATTGCAACTAGGTGGAAGAAATTGGCGATGTATCAAACAGTGTGGTACTCTGAATGGCGCACTTCAAAGGTGACAACAGTATGCACAGCAGTTGTCTCTTTGCTTAAATACTGTTCAAACAACGTTGAATCTTTACTCAATGCAGTGCCTTGAATATTCAGCCACTGTGAGCGTAACATCGGGAAGTACGTCGAGAGGTACTCTTCGTATTAGAGTATAGCGTAAAACGCTTGAGTTAGTGTGTTTTGCGCGCTATCATATGGGGCAACGCGATTCTAAAGACGTTTAGAATAGTGTAAAGCCAGTGAAACAATGCCCCGCAGAGCACTAGCTTGGCAGCTGCAGTATCTACGTGCGAGTAATGGAAGCCTCAAAAGCGTATTGGATTGCATCTTGTTGAGAGTAGTCAAAGCGGCGAAGTTTGACGTAAATGTAGTCGTGCTTAATTCTAAGTGATTCAAGATACGTAAACGTAATTTCGTCAAGCCTAATAAAATGAAAGTTTCGGGTGCAGTTTACTGTTACAGTAATGCAGAAATGCTTTTGGTAGACCTGGAAGTGTGCCAAACTCAGCATCAATATCGAAAACAATGCTATGTTACCATTTGCAGTTTATTAATGAAGCGAGAATGCACAATGTTTAAACCAGCAGCATCGCGTTGTGGACCAGCGAGTTCTCAGAGACAACAGTATGAAACTACAAGTGTGAAGCGCGCCTAATGGAGTGCTTTGTGCGCATGTATTAGTGTTTCCTTCACTGTGGACCTTTATATAGTTTATTTCTTCACCATCTAAGAATAAAACTCAGTAGCACCGCTGCCGAGAGAATACTTTGGAGCACAGAGCAGATAATTTGCCTGGATCGCTCGAGCTGCAGGCTGTGTGTTAGTCAGCCGTAATGGCGTAGCTTTTTATAGCTCTGGTATGAAGAGTTGGATTGTTGTTTTTTTTCTCGTGTAACCACTTGCCTTTTGGATGTGAAATTTGACAGCATTAACTCTAGCTAGAGTGCCTGTAAATCGATGTTTTGAGGGGCGCAAAATTTCGTTGCAGTTAGGGTTAACCCTTTGAGGGCTGGCTTTTTTTGTGCAACGAGTCTCAGAATTTTATATTTTTTATAGTTGAATAAGGTTCTACAGACAAATCTATGAAATAAAAATTCCACTATGTTAAGTGAATGCTAAGTGACAAAAAAATCATTTGTGTTTTCATATACAGTTTTTCGCGCATATAAATTCTATAAAAAAAATCATTCGATAAGAGTTCACAACATCACGTGCTGCAATAAATGGCTGTCACACACCATAGTCCACGATGTGGCATCATCAAGCACTTACTAAATTTGGTTCAAATTCACCGGTCAAGCAGTAGTTCAGACGAATCGCCACTAGACCGTCTCCTGCAGCAGAGAAGCGCGCATTTGAACTGTGCAAGGGAACTGTGCGGGTGAGTGCGCCGAAGAAAATTGTGCAGTTGTGAGCTTGTTCTTGGCTAGTGCTGAGCTTACAAATATAGAATTAAAATTTTTCTTGTCGCAAATAAAAGAGAAGCGCTTTTTGAGAGTCCCCGAAACGGGAAACTCAACCACAGTGGCATTGTTTGTGTCAATAAGTGTTTGCGCAGAAATGGGTGTGACTGCATACCGGTAGGCACTTAACTGGATACTGACTAATCTGTCTCCTTTTGAGATTTTAAATTCTAAAGCCATCAGTTTTGTCAGTGCAATGAGTGGGCACCAATCGAAGGACGAAATCAAAGCTAGCCATTTCACTTGAGCATAGCAATGGAAACTGAGAAGCATCGGTGCTAGAAAAAATTATCATGTATACCTGTAACTTGGCAGCATGTCCTAAGCAAGAAAAATAATGGGAAAAAGCGACCGGTTTAAAAATTCAGGCAACAACGCATATGTTAAGCTTTCAACACCTTGTGGCTGTTCTGTGAGATGTACGTGTGCGTCTAAGGGTTAACCTTTTCAGGGTCTATTCTTTTCGCCTAACGCGACCCAGGTTGCTTACTGTATCGGAAAAGGTTGAAATTTCTTTAGGGTTATCATAATGTGACAAAAAAAAAATGGTTTGTGTTGTTGCATTCCCATGGTTTATTCACAAGTAATACCAAGGTAAATTTTGTAAAAAAAAAGCTTATTCAACTTAAAAATTGCCAACTGTAATAAGATCTGTTCTGTGTAGTTCCCAGACACACAAAAGTAAGTGTAAGAAGTTACATCAACTGAAAAACGCCGATGAAGAAATAACGCCATTGATAAAATCTGTATAGTCTAAAAAAAAGCCGCACGCTTCTGAAACACTGCTCGGTGGTGAACATTCATATTCGAACTTCATGTATGATAGGCTGACGTGCAATGAATCTGATTCCGATTTGGCAGTTGAGCAGTTATTCGGAGGAATCTCTTCTAGGTTCACTTGCAGCAGAGAAACCGGCACGCGTTTTCACGTAGCAAGCGAGCTGCCTCAGTGAGCGCACTGGTGGAAACTGTACTGGTGCACACGCCCGGAAAGCAAAAAACAAGTCGGAAACCTACAATACCTAAAAAATTCCAAGCAAGTGCCCCTCGACCCGAGCAAGGGCCAGTGACTGGTTCGGGGCTGAGCAAGCATACTGCTTCCAAATCTAGTTGGATTATCTTTCACCCCAGGAGGGGTGCTTGCTTGGTATTTTATGGTAATCTTTTTCGTCTTATCGCCAACGAGACTGAAGAGGTTGTTGACAGTCGTCTAAACGGGAAATGCAACCGCAATGGCATTGTGCCAGTGCCTGCACGGAAACTGGTGTAATTGCACCCTGGGGAGCAATAAACGAGAAAGTAACCAAATAGTGAGAGATTCTAAACCATACAGCTGTCAGTTTTACGGGCGGAAATCAAGCGGGGACATCTTATAGGATGCAACAGAAACTAGCCAGTGCACTGCTTTTGTAAAGCATATAAAATAAAAATAGAAAGACATGGGGGCAAGAATTGTTCACTTATTTCAGCAGTGCACGGGGCAATAGTGTGAAATTAATGATAAATGTGCACCATTGATACCTTCAAGACGTTTCCAGAGGATGTAAGTTTGTCATTGGCCCTCCAAGGGTTGATATTTATCCACTTCAAGCTATGACGGCTAAAACACAGTTGACAAATCTACGACAGTCTCTTCCAGAGCCTAGTGCGTTCACTGACTGCTAAACCCTTGTGACTATGCATTCTGATCACACGACGAAACAAACCACGAAAGGGCATTGCTGCAGACCATGTGATGCAAAGCTGGAAATGGTTCCAGAAAATGGCAAGGAGACAAAAAAAAACAAAATTTTTAAACGCTTCTTGCAAGTACTTGTTGGCGTGTATCATTATGGTGTGAAATAAAACGCAGGGTTGAGCCTTAGACGTATGGCAGTGAGCTTGCGGAAAGCAAAACTGCCACTGTACTATACGGCAAGAACTCTTATTAGTTAATAAACTTGCTCAGTAAATGGAAACAAGTTTGAAGAAAAACATTTCGTTGCTAATGTGAATGGACGTGTGCACACTTAAGTGTCGTTCTATTTTGCAGAATATTCTGTACTCTTAAGGACTAAAAGACAGTTGCAACTTGAGCATTAATATATGGTATTCCGTATTGTACTTCGGTGCACAGTGCCCACGAAACGAAATGGGTGAATTTAGGACTATGCGACACTTTTGTTTCGTCCTCGATTCGTGTAGCATCACTTTGTTTTCTCGTCCACTCGCATTGGGGTCAGTCCTCAGTTGTCGATATCATAATGGCATTATGTAGTTCTCAAGCAATCTCGTGTACCAGTCATGCCGGATGTTTTGATTTGGCATTTCATACCATGACCATTGTGCTTTACCATCTCTTTACCATCTTGCATTTCATTGTGACACAAATAGGGGTAGTTCATCGGAGTAGTCTGCAACACGAAGTTCACCCTTAGCAGCAGAGCTTCTCATGCCGATGCCTGCGATTTCTTGTTATGGTTGTGCAGCGCTGTTCATTGCTTTGAAAATTGATGTGAATTTACATCGCTGGTGTTGATTTGTAAATAAAGTTCAGATAATGTTACTAACTGCAATAAAGCCTATGCTGTACAATTTGCAACATGCCACCCTCTCTTTGTACACACATGTCTCACCCATTGCTCATGCAAGGTAAGTGCATCCGATGTGCCGTTAGTGTCAGTCGGCGTCTGCCTTCTCGGAAGTAGACTCGACAATTCGAGCAGAGCTACGGGGCTATGGTCAACAGCAGGTAATTGTGCTGTATATTTTAAGCAGTGATGGTTTCTTAAAGAAAGTGTTAACTGGAGAAGCTCACGATGTTATACTAGAAAGAACATAGGTGGTCTTACACTGTAAGATAAAGTGTGGCAACTTATGTGTGCTCTTCAAAAAGTAAAAAAGACGCTGCTTGTCGGCACAGAGTTGCGTTAACATATCTTTCAGCAGTCGTACCTTTGTTTCCAGCCTACTTTTTTGCATGCTCTTATTTACAGCGTCTACAGTGGGAGCCAAAATCACTTTTAATGGCCGGGCTTGCAATGGCATGGTGTGATCACGAGCAATTGCTCATAGCTATCATTATACTGGAAAAAATGTCTCATATTAACTTGTGGGGGCACTGTACATGCCCATCTTGCAAAAAAAAAAAAAAAAATTTTGTTGTTCACTGTGTAGTACTGTAGATGGCACTTCACACCTAGATGCAGAATTTCAGAATAGTACCGATTGGAACCCTATAGCTACCATAAGAAGTAAAGAAAAATGCGCCAGAATTTGTAAGAAAAATTTTTGTTGGTTGAATTTGTGGATCCTTTTTAAAAATAAATCTGCACCATTTTTTCATTCAGTTGGGCCCCTTTATTTCACCAATTGCCAAAAACAAGATAACTCGAGGGTGACTGCACTGCATGGCAGTAGATTAAGAGCAGTGACAAATACTATGGCACAGCATAGACAAGTGTGGCCATCTAGCACTGCGAGATTCATTTGACAAGTATAGTCTTTGTTGGTTCGGTGTGTGGCGAATATAGTAGTTGTCAATCCTTCTGCATCTACAAAATATCAAGGGCAAATATAGCCTCGAACATATTTAAAAGCAACATTAAAGTGCATCCTATTCAATTGAGCGACATGCGGAGTCCCTTGCAACACCAGCATCAACGCAGCGGCAGTGTAAACCAGCCTACGTTGCGAGTTTGTGTTGGCTGCTTGCTGGCACACACCTTGCGCTTGCACTGCCTGCAATATCTTTCTCCATGCCTGCGGCTTTGCGTGTGTTGACTGTTAGTGCAGCGCCCGCTTACGTATGCTTTCGCACGCACCGCCACGTCGCAGTTTTGCTTGGCCATGTGGCCAGACGTGTTTACCTTGCTGCTGGAACTCCTCCACCTTAGCTCTGTGCTCTTTGAAACCGAAACTGCAACTGGGCTTTCTAATGTCTCTAAAAGAATGATTGTCACACATTCGTGCAAACGAGGTTTTCAGCTGTGATAAGTGAAGCATAAGATACCTGTTGCAACAAAACGAGTGGAAAGATTTTGTGTCGGTGTCTTTTAAGAGTGCACGGCTCCTGATCTGAGCACTATTTATTGCAGGTATGTAATGTGTGTCTCTAGTGAGTGCTAACCCAGTACAGTGGAATAGCGGCTGTACTCTTCTGCTGCTGTGCAGAAGATCGATCCAACCAACACTGTCATTATTAGTGGAAACCTTGTTCATAATGAATTTAGTTGCATCATAAAAAAAGAACAGTATCTGAAATTAATCAAGGGGCACTGTGGCATTCAAGTCAGCTGGAATAAAAGGAGCTGGAAAATTTGTGATGGGCAGAGTACTCTTACATTGTAATGTTATGTTTGCACATTTTTCTATTGTCTACAATTCTTGTTACATTGGTGGAATGACACATTTGTGTCAAAGCATTTAGCAACGTTCGCAGCAACCTGACATAATTACCGCAATTGTTCATAGCATTTGTTCATCATGAATGTACCGAAACCAACTGGCCCAACTCTGTTTTTGTTGATCGCGGTTGTTGCCGTATTGAATTTGTTTCAATTCGACAATACTGTACATTTCCATTTGGGGCAAACTTTTTAGGGAATACTTGCTCCAGGCCTATTTTGTGCTCCAGGCCTATTGTTGTCGTGCTGCCTTTTTGATTTAGCCTTCCCATTTCGATTAACGGGGGCGCGACTCACAACTACGACTCTGTAGTTCCTTAGGACCTGAATAAAGTTTGTTGACTGGCTGACTGACACAGGTATCTTGGAATTTGCTCAGTAGTCAGTGCTTTGAAATACCCGATCCTTTGTCCCCAGACGGACGATTCTTCGTCGCCCCTGAACACCAGCAGTGGCACGCTGCTAAACACCAGCAGTGGCACGAAGCGGCACTGCGAAGATGACTGTGAAGCTGACGGGGAGGCGCCCAAGCGGCCCAAGCCAGACAGCTGTGAGGTGCGTGTTATAGCTTGTGTGAGTGACCGCTGTGTTTTGGGGATTTCACTGAATTCGGGCAGTTTCTTTCTCTTTTATCACTTTGTTTTTTCACACTGTGCACATCATCAAAAATGCCGCACAAGGCTAGAAAGATGTGCACAAGAAAAAGAAAAAAAAAATCCAAATGTGGGCATACTCGTATGAAACATGAACAAGAAATTACAAAGCACAAGAGCTTCCACAGCTGTAATCGCATAATTACCGCAGTACAGCACCGGTAATTATGCGATTGTAAAATTTTTTTCAGCCATAACAAACAGAAATCATGCTGACGATACAAGTACACCGGCAAAAACGAGAACGTATTTTAGTCAGCTCTAACTTTTTCACATTTCGATTGTTCATGACTGTACATATGGTTGCCCATTTCTTGTACTTGTTATTCTTTCTTTGGTATATAATTCTGTTAACCTTTTCACAAAGCTCAATTCAAAGTAGTGCCATGTCAGTCTAGTTCTTTTGCTTGTGCAATTTCTGTAACCTGTTCTTGCAAGTTTTCGTCTCTTTCAGTGTTTACAGAATGCTGAGGTCATGGGTGAGAGTAGTTTAGTCTTGTGCCATTTGTTCAACCCTGTAGAATGGTTAGATCATTAAGATTGCAATATTCCTTTTCATGTATATTGTTTTTCTTTGACAAGCACATCCTGAAATACTGACATTTCTTAACTGTTAATTAAACGGCCACAGCATGTCCAACACTGGCACTGCTACTTCCATAGACGTCAACATGATGGTTGCACTTTTCCTCCAAGTACAATACTGGTGTCAACTACCTGCAAGTCTTAATTCCGGAAATGTTATTGTCTGGCATTCGTGTTTACTGCGCAGAAGATGGAGGAGGACGACAACACGGTGTCCTCATCGTCGCCACAGCGCAACCACGTGGTGCCCGAACCTGAGCCTGAGAGTTTGGGGTCGGCGCCAAGCGGGCCCGAGGTACTGTTGCGACTGGGCAGAGCCTGCCCTCCCGTCGGGAGGCCACTTGTTCTCTATTTCTTTTTTTGCTCTTTCCTTCTCTCTCATTGCTCGAAGAAGCATTTAGGCGTTGAGTCTTTTTTTTTATTATTGTGGTGAGTAATAACCCCAAGCTACTCTGACCCAAACTGGAATGATAACTATGTACTGATGGGAAGGTTAATGTGTCTGCAATGCTTGCGGTAAAAGAATAAATACATCGCAGTCTGGCCATGTTGCCTAGAAGCTTATAGCCGTTTATTGTAAGCAGGAGCGCTGGGGATGCATATCATCCAATTCTTCTCAATTGATTGCAGTGTTAACATCTTCGGGCTTTTTCTTGTTTTTATGGTTTTACAAATGTTTTGTACAATTTTGCAAAAATAAAGAATGAGCCCAGAAAAGATCCCAGAAGGAGAATGTCGTCTGGGTGCCATCTTGTTTTAGACAGAGTCCATGCGCACACGTCTTTATTTTTTAGGGTGGTGACAAGTTCGATCATGGTTGCTTACAACAGGCTAAAACGGCCGCCATACTTGACGGGCTGCCCATGTTAGTTCTCAGTGGTCGCTCAATTACATTGAAGGTAGCATGGCTTTTCAACAAGAAGGGGGTGCTTTTTTTATATATGTAAAGCAAGTTCTGAAAGCTAGAAGGGTTGTTTTTGAAGTTGCTGTTCACGGCATATCCACAGAGTGAATGATGATGAGTGGGGCGAAGCATCCATCAGTCAATCCGTTCATTCTTGCTTCTGTCCGTGCATCCGTGCGCCTGTCTATCCGTACAGACAGCATTTATGTCAGCTAGATTAAGTCGAGAAGCGAAACGGTCTCCAGATGGTTTTGCATTGCGGCATGCAGCACCCTGGCATTTATTTACACTGCAAAGTTCTTGTGCTTAGTGCGAGGATGGTGTCATAGAGGAAGCTAGGTCTACGGTATAGTTAAACGCAGGTATACTTAAAGGGAGAGGGCATTTATTTTGAATAAACCTATTTAAAAAAAGTTACAGGGTCAAGTGAAACTAGCAGCATAAGTAGCTTTTTGCCTCGAGACAGTGTTACATCTCAGCCTCTGTTGCCAATAATAGTTTTATAGCTGGGACGTGTCCTCTGCTAGATAGAGTTGAGCAGTAGCTTAAATCACTTAGTTGTTGAAGTTTGCTTTAGCACTCCAGTTATATTTAGTGTGGGTTCTCATCTGTTGCGAAATATTTCCAGAGTACCAAGTGAATGAAGCACTGTGCTCACGGAAGTAAACATTGTGGACATTCCTCGTTAACTCGAAGTCATAAAAACCAGAGAAAATGTAGAGATGAACAGATTTTAGAGATAAGCAGAGTTGCACTAATTGCCGAGAAAAATGAGCACTTCTCAGCAAAATCACTACTATTTATTAGCTCTTCAGCTGCAGTTTTTAATCTTTCTTCTCGTGCAGGTTTAAAAGATACAAAACTAACACACAATAGACTTTAACGTCTGGGTTTTACCACTATGCCATTTTATTTAGCAGAGAAAAACTGCCTAATGCTCGTTTGCTTTGCGGTCGTACTCGGGCCTAGGAAGACATCTTCCAGCTGTTTGACACATCGCATCAGTCAATATTCCTCGTCGCTGCACGCGACCTTATTTCGAAGCCATACCATCAACGCTGCTTCAGCGTCTGGGAACTTCGACTCTCGAACCTGTTTCCGCTAGCTGGAGCAGCTCTGCTCGAATCCATCCAGCACCTGCTGCTTGTTTTTGAGCATCCGCGATAGTTTAGACGAAGGGATGCGAAATCCCTGCACGATGCTCGGTTTTATTCGGCCTCCTTTCTCCACTTCCTTAGTTAGGGCAACCTTTTTTTCTAGAGTTAGGGACTTGCACTGCTTTGATGCCATAGTTGCTGCAGTCATGCGAAGTTGCCGCTCTTCACAGTCAGCGAAAAATCCGTACCACTTGGTTTGTGCAGATGGATGGAAATCGCACCTCAGGGAAAATTATGTGCACTGTACAAAGCAAACAAGACAAACTACGCCAAGCGTGGGCAGAGGGCCTACTTGCTGAGTGCATGTGTCACGCGACGTGCCACAGGGTTGCATGACTAAGTTGATGTTTTGCTGGGCTCAGACTTCGCACACTTCAAGTTCGCGGAAAGCATGGACGCAGCGGCAGGCACGGATATATAAGGAAAAACAGTCGATGGACTTCGGTCGTGGCAGCATCACGCGAATCTTGTGAAATGATCTGGTGTGGAATTTTCTTTCCACTCCCAGTCAAGATTTCAAGTTATCTACAATCCGACCCAAAAATACTTTGAAACATAGGGAAAAATATACATAGGACGTGTTGGAAAATGTGCGATGCTACGGGAAATTTCCACTTGGATGATTTTTCGAGATGTGCGTTCGAGTTAACGAAGTAATAATGTACTGAATTGGGGAAAATCTCAAATAAATATGATAAGTTCAGATGCCTGGATATAACACTATGTGACTGAGTGTATTGAAGGTCATATTCGTAGCATTGCACTGTATTGTACCTTGATGAATAGAACATATTGATTACCCGCTCTAGGCATTCGAAGTGCCAACTTGTGTTTACCAACTAATCATCCAGTGTTGAGTTGGCTGCTGGTAACCTGAAAAAGTCACATTTGTTAAACTAGATGTTGGGTAGATTTCGAGCTTGTCCATAAACCTCTTGGGGTTTGCACATCATCAGTTTTCCGGACGCCTGGAAAGTAGTAGCATAGCTGTGCACAATCTCTTGTGGCATTTTGTCCAGAAACAATGCTTATAAAACATTTTTTCACACACTACTGCTTTCATTAAAAGAACATGGCATTAGTACTTTAGGAAATGCCTTCTTTCCAATGGTATAGCTATACACCACTTGTTTCACACAATATTTGAGTCTCTGCAGCATCAGCTTTGCGTGCCTCTTGTTAAACATTGCAGTGGCTAGTCTCACTACCAGTAATCTGTAAAAGTTTACGGACAGTGTGCTGTAATTTAGTCAACGGTAAAGGATAACTTGGTTAGTGTTAAAAAGGTATAGTATGGACTGAGCTTTATGATTTGGTAATCCCTCAACAGCAAGATGACAGATGATCACTTATATTGGTAAGCTGTATTTAGAAATAGCACTGTGTGTATCTTGCGTGTAGCTGCCAGTACTTTTGTTGTGCGGCAACGGAACAGACTTTGTTGTCGTTTGGTGTGGCGCAGCTGTGTTGGATTGTGGCTGGGCGCTGCTTTAGGGTGGCACTTCCTTACCAGCAATCAAGGCGTAAGTTTGCTTGACACACAAGCTCTTTTGTTTATTGCACCAGTGCTTTATTTCTGAGAGTTTCTTTAATCCTTTGCGTGTATTTCCAGATGGTGCCTGGAAAATTTTTTTGCATGGAAAGTGCCTTTTTTCTTCACTCAACCAGCTCGGTGAATGTGCAACGACCAAATGAGCAGACCTCTTTCATTTTGTTTTTTTGTCATTTCATTTTAACCGTTGACACAGGTTGAAAATATTGGCAAAAGTCGGAACAGCTAATCTACTCTGACGATAATACCTGTGAGCCAATTTCTGTCTTGGTACAAGGCATGCGATACACTGGCTCTTATGAGTGATGTTGCTGTGACATGTTAAAGGGACACTAAAGGCGAATGACAATTTAAGGCGGAGTGAAAGCTTAATGTGTGACGTCTAAAACGGCAAAATCATCAACAATGCCTTACTTACCAAGAGATTAATCTAAATGTAACACGGGACGTGCACCACGAGTGGGACATCTGCGAAATTATCCCAATGACGTGAGAGTGTCTGCCTACAATTAATCACTAGTAATCAAACGAGCTACAATAAAAAGAAAAAGAACTCTCTATGCATCAAGAGGTGTAATACAATGCTGATTGCCAATTTCTGTTTGATTTAAGGGGAGACACGGGTAAGGGAGGCCGAAAATTTTCCAAAAAATCAATGTTTTGATGTATGTTTTTCACAATAATTAAGGTCTAAGGAAGCTGTTCCTAAAATATTATAGCCCTGTGATGCGTATTTGTCGAGTGATTGGGTCGCAAAGTCAGTTTGATGACCATTTTCGCTTCTGAAACCACCGCAAAAACGGTCGTATTCAACGCTCCAGCGCGCGAGAACCGCACCAAGTAGCGCGGCCATTTTGGTCTCATTTTAAAGACGCATTTTTCTATTATCTGTTCCTAGCAGAAGAACGTTTTTCGTCTAGCAACAACGCAGCTATCGCGCATAAAGAAAAACTGAATACTCGCACATCATTGGTGCGTTTTTGTCACGAGGGGCAGTTCCTGGTTTCCTATTGGACGCGAAGGGATTCGTCTGCTAGACAGCGGCGTGCAAGCCGCCATTTTGCGTAGAGGCCTAACAACGGCTGTGCATTCGGTGCAATGGCAGGCGGTCATCGGAAGTTCCGGAGCGCTCATGCGTTCGTAAAAAGGCGAAAACGGCGTCCGAGAGCCCGCACCTTATCACCAGCGAGACCTTCTGCCGCCGAGAACTCTGAAGAAGCAGGCTGTGCCAGCGCTATCACCGCCGCGGCACCCGTGATCGCGGATGCGATAGCCGCGTCCCAAGATCATACGAGAGCTGTGCGCGTTGACACTCCCCTGGTTTCCGACGCTGAAAAAGTGGTCATCGAGTGTCGTGCGAGCGATGTTCTGCAAGATCTTTCATCGAAGTCTGCCACAAAACGCAAGCGGTCTTTTTTTCGAGACTCGGATGGAGCCGCAACGCCTGGTACGCCATTCACCGTCGTTAGCTTAGAGTTGATCAACGAACTTCTTCAGTGTATGAAGTGGGGTGTGTGTGGCGGGCCTGGCAGAATCTCTAAGGGAGACCGCGAATATGGCGTAGCCGCGAAACTTGTTCTCACATGTGACGAGTGCGGTAAACTGAGGACCGTATGGAGCTCGTCGAGAGCAGGGCGGGACGCAGCGCACGGCCCCTTCGAAATTAACGTGCTCGCGGTTTGCACGGCGATGAGCACAGGAAACGGGCAAACTGCGCTCAACGATATTTTTTCCGTCCTAAATATTTCACGGAGAGGCCTGCAAACCAAGACATACCAGGATTATGTGAAATTGAAAATGAACTCTGCCGCGCAGGAGGCTGCCGCACGCGTTATTGACGACTGCGCGAGCACCGTGAAAACTGTGTATTCCGAACTCAACTATGGAAATCCTGGAAATATCGCCGTTTCCTTTGATGGGACTTGGCTGACCAGGGGCCACTCATCCCATATTTGTGTAGGGAACGTGATTGAACTATTCACGGGTTATGTGCTCGCCTTCGTCGTCCTATTGAACTTTTGTTTGGGCTGCCAGCTAGGGCCGAAGGAGGATAACCCGAGGTATGCCGAGTGGCTAGCTGGTCACACTTGCCAAAAGAATACCTCCGGTAAGCTCGGACAAATGGAGGTCGAAGCAGCACAAATTTTATTTGGCCGCTCATTTGAGAGACATGGGCTCCGCTACACACCCATGTTGTGTGATGGAGACAGCCGGGCCTTCAACAGTCTGCAGGAGGCACGGGTATATGGCTTCGTGCCAATAGAAAAAGAGGACTGTGTCAACCATGTGCATAAGCGCATGGGCACAGCACTTCGAAACCTCCTGCAAAAACAAAGAGCCGAAGGAAAGCCAAGCCTTGGCGGCAAGGGCAAACTGACAGGCGAGCTGGTCACAAAGCTCACGTCATATTATAGATGGGCTTTACAAAGCAACGAAGGAAGCATTGAGGCCATGAATAATGCTGTCTGGGCAACCTTTTATCACGTAGCATCTACTGATGCAAGCCCTCAGCACTCTCACTGCCCAACTGGTGAAGAGTCATGGTGCAAGTACAACAAGGCTGTTGCCAAGCATGAGACTCCTCCGAATCATCGCTACAACCTGCCGGAGTATGTAGTTGATGCCTTGCGGCCTATTTACACGCGCCTCTCTGACAAGAAATTGCTGGAGCGTTGTCAGCGAGGCAAAACACAGAACCCAAACAAGAGCCTGCACTCCGTCATCTGGTCGCTCGTGTCCAAAAACAAACACGCGTCGCTTTTCACCGTTGAAGCTGCTGTGGCCGAAGCTGTCGCAAGGTTCAACGCTGGCAAAGGGAGAGCAGATGCTGCCATATTGAAGGAGCTGCACCTGCAGCAGAGTGTTGTGGTCGCTGAAAGATGCTCAGAAAAGGACAGTCGCCGACTAGTGGCATCGGAGAAGAAGCATGAGCATGCTGAAAACTTCAAGCACGCCATGAAAAGAAAGCGCACCAAGGAGAATGATGACTACATTCCTGGTGGCTTCTAGCCGTCGCGCAGTATAGGTGGGCAATGTTGGGCACGGCAACAGTGACATCAGAAGGACGACTTTCAGGCGGGACTTCAATATGCTAGCGCGATGCAGATATTGAAACGTGGCTTTATTTCTAATTAAGCACTTCCTTGGCACAGAAGTTGTTGGAGGACCATTTTGGACCACTACCATATTTACTCGCGTAATGAACGCACTTGCATATTAAACGCACCCCGAACTTCAGTCATCAAAATTTGCATTTACCCCCCCCCCCTCGCATAACAAACGCACCCCCTACATTCATCCGCTGCAGTACCGTTTACCATGGCCTCCTCACCCGTTGGATCTCTTCCGTTTTTTATCAGTTTGCACACCCCCTCAACCTCCTTGGCTCGCTCCCTCACCCTTTCTGCCGCGTGCGTGTTGCTTTCCTTTCTATCTGTAATAAACGCATACCCTACATTCATCCGCTGGAATCCCACTAACCCTAGCTCCATCAACCACCGAAGATGAGTAAAGTGCAACAAAGAAGCTGTTTCCAAACAGTGTATGCGTATGTAAATAGCGAAAGGCTAAGCGACCGAACTTTTTTTTTTTTGCATTACCGCATTTTTTCTTTCTCCCGAAGAAGTTTTCATAAAATTTACGCCACGTAAAAAATGCACCCACCAACATTGCTCCTATTTTTGGGAAAAAAAAGTGCGTTCATTATGAGAGCAAATATGGTATTTCAGTATTTTCTTGGGGTTTTTGGACTGCTATTTCAACGATCAACGTTGACCTAATATTTGCGTTTTGTGTCCCTTTAATAATGTCAATTATGCCGAGTGAATTTTCACTATACCAACATGGCTATCAAATTGCATCTTTTAAGTGTTTCTCAGCAGTCACACTTTTTAAGCAGGTATTTCTTTTTTCATTTAATAAGCATCTCGGAGAAGTTGTATATTATCGAATATGTGCGTCTTTCTTGTGTGATAAAAACAGGTGCAGCATATACACTTCCCCCGACTACCCGCACTTTTCTGCTAAGTGTGATACATTCTTGTAATTCATCCTTTCAGTTATAGTGAAAGTACTGGCTTTCGAAACCTTTATGAACGTTTTGTCTCTCAAGCTGCACTTTTCGCCAACGTTACCTGTGGGCTCGCAGTGACTAATGACTTTAGAAGAAATGGTGATTTCGTGTTGTGTGCCTGAGACGTGTCCCGCTAGGTTTCAGTGTGTGGGTCGTCCTCAGGTGCGAGCTTATTTCAGGGAGATGGGCTGATCTGCGATCCCTGCTTTTCTCATTTTTCTTGTGCAGTCTGTGATTGCCTTGCAGCGTGACAGTCCGAAGCCCTGCTCTGCCGTAACATCGTCAACTGCCATTGAAGAAAAGGCGTGCATCGCAGATGTAAGTGTGCGGTGTGGCCAGTCTTTTTGTGAAATGGGCATTGAAAAAGCTGTCTCTTGTGTGCTGGTTAGGCTTTAAAAATGCTAATTGAAACAAGGGGAACAATAGAAAAGCAGTGGAATAATGGAGCAAACTGTAGAGCTATTTTTGTTCCCTTTTTATAATATTTAATATATTGTTCCCATTTTATAATAATGCAAGGTACTGATCTCATGGACTCTGCTTGACACAGCCATGTGAAAGCAAGGGAAGCATGGGCGGTGTTGTATACAACTGAAGTGTATTTGCAATAATGAGCTTTATTGATTTACACGTTCGGGACGGCCCCAGACGCTAGTGGCGCATTCGTTTTTCTCGGGGACCAACCGAAAGCTCCACCCACTGGTCCGGGATCGCTCGAACGCATGTTCGTTTTTCGCGTGCCTGGCGACCTGCGGGCGCCTGGACTGTCTGAACAATTTCTTTTGGGCTGCTGGAAGACGACAGCGCAGTGGCATGCCTGTGCAGCAATCTTGAGTTAGACACGGTAAATGTTCGAAGCACTCTTGCTCTCTCTTTGGATTAGACACGGTAAATGTTCGAAGCACTCTTGCTCTCTCTTTGCTCTTATGTCCGCATCTCGCATGTTTCTAGATTTCACATTGTTTGCACACCCAGTTCTTGTCATCGGTGTTGTGAGCCACGTCGAGCATGTGCGTATTCCCGAAAGTTGGGCATACACGAGATAATTCTCGCTAGGAGAAACGGCGGTGGAACGACCTTGCGGGTCTACGATGTGTGCTCGCTCGAGTAGTTGACTTGTATTGTATTGTAGTATTGTAGTATGACTTATTGTATTGTAGTATGACTTGTATTGT
This sequence comes from Rhipicephalus annulatus, assembly GCA_013436015.1. Taxonomy (NCBI): domain Eukaryota; kingdom Metazoa; phylum Arthropoda; class Arachnida; order Ixodida; family Ixodidae; genus Rhipicephalus; species Rhipicephalus annulatus. The sequence continues at coordinate 156,092 of WOVY01002924.1, forward strand.
AGTAAATTGTATTGCAGCTGAAATAGGTATAATTCACTACATAACTCCTGTCGAGGTTGGAATTGGGTCGACGTTGTGGCCTGTGTCATATCCATGGAAGGAGCAGACGGCACAGCAGATGCCACAGCGGACGCAGACAGCATCAAGCGGGCAGATGGCCCGAGGCCGCTCGGTCTTGCATGGATCATGTGCATGTGACGTAGCCACCTATGAGCCGAGGCGTCCACAGCTTGCCGGCGAGTGGTCCAGGACTTGGTAAATCGATGAAGCTCAATGTTGGAGGAGGGGAAAATGAAATTGTGGCATAAAATAACTCTCTGCCAACAAGGTCCTTAGTCTATTCTTATGCTATCGACTCTATGCTATGTTGTTTGTGGGACAAGCAGGGAAATCTAATGCTAGGAGTTGAAGGGGTCATGCGATCCGCTCCAAGTATTAATCGTTAAGTGACCCGGAGGTGCAACAGCTGCGCCAATAGCGCCTCTTGATATAATTCTTCATTGTTGAGCCGAGCTGTACGAAAACCATGAAATTTGCAGAACTTGCTCTATGCGGTGCCAAAATGCCTGACCAGCCTCAAAACTTGAGGAACTGCGCTAATTTCAGCAAGAAATGGAGGTCACATTGGCCACCTGCCTTTTGCGTCATTACGCAAACCAATCGCGGAGACACTAACCCTAGAGCACAGCATAATAAGTTGTATACTCATTCGGTCAGGTCACTTGCAAGACTCGATCAACCAGATAATATAAGAGAAAGGAACAATGCCGCACGCCCATCGGTCCGCTGACCGCAGCAGATACATATCCTTGGAAAAATGGAACTTCACGCCAAAAACAAAATGCGTTGCTTCATGACAAATATGAATTTATTAGTCGGCAAATGTGGTTATAGCATGTTGGGAATGTATGCCGCGTTTTTCGTGTGCGAACGTTGTCGTTGCCATCCACGACGTTGGTTGCCGTAGCAACAGCACATGAACCATTTTTCTGGCTTGGATGTTGCGTCGTCCCGACGGTAGATATCCGGTGCCGTCGCTGGGCTGACAGGCACACGCCGTTGTTACTTCATCTGGGCGAAGGCATCTTGCAAGCAAGCCTAGAAGTTCTGCTCTAAACCTAACCACAGCGTGAAAGAAAAAAAAAAGAGTGGAGGTGGTTGTAGTGGTTTAAAAGTTGCTTAGCCTTGTTCGAATCCGCGCAGGTCGCTGCCTAAGCCACCCTTTCCGCAGTTCACTAGTGTCCTGCGAAAAGTGAATCATGATTTGGAAAGGGCTGTTAGTGCTAATAACGCGACACATCACATTTTGTTCAATTACTCATGCGTGTATACGCCGCGTAATTTTGAGTACTACTAGTATGGCTGCTGACGTCTAAAAAAGTTACTGGTAATCATTTGGAGCAGCTAATGACATTGCTGCTGCCACCCCTCACCTTAGAAAAAAAAAAAAACTTGTGCACCAGTTTGTTTTTTGCCACCCCATTCCTTGGTTTTACAAATCTCCCAAATTTCAAGGCCACCAGCTTGGCAGAGCCAAATTTGAATTTGCAGAGTCTGACAAAGAATTCGACAGGTGGAGTATTTAGGTACACTGCTTTTATTGAAATAGCAGTGCTCATGTTATCCCTGCATGATTTAGGTGTATTGAATGTTTTATAGATGCATTTTTTTTTCTAATGTAAGCTTTTTCTTTAATACTGCTCCAATTTTGATTTTTCATGATATTCCAAATTTGGATTGTAGTGCTCCAAAATTGCTCCAAATTCTATTTTGGCTGTTGCACCCATGATGCTATCAGAATTTATTCCTGCACTAGTTGAGTGCTGCAAAGCTTTTTAGAATCCATGAAGCACTATGTGCGGGGCTGCAGGGATTTGTAGCTTCCTCCTTACCCTGCATCCCAGTGACCTTGCTTTTCAAAGCTAGACGGGGTGGTCGATGCAAGAGAATAAGAAGCTACATTCATATGGCAGTGCACGTCATGACCTCGAGTGCACCCTCCTCCTCCTAATCAAATGTGCAGCTCGCGTTCAATGTAGTCGCAAGCGTACGCAGTGCAGGCGTGTCGCAACACCTTATTGCAGCTAATGTGTCTGTGGAGGTCACGATGTGGTCAAATCAGCCAAAATGATGTCATAAGCTAAATTGCACTTATGGCATCATTTGTTGAGAGAAAGGCAATCGATTTCGAGCTGACATTGAAACTTAATTGGATTTCAAATTCAATCTTGTGCCTGGCACCATATAGTAGCCTGGCTTACAAGTTTGCAGAACCTCTCGGCAACCGATTGACTCCATTTTCTGACTCTGTTCAAAAATCGTGTTGCAGGGTCTCCAGTGTGGCAATGAATGAAAGTGTATGTTGCAAGTATGTTGCCTCTATTCTCTTTCTTTTACAGGGCATTGACAGCACCGCGACGTCACCGCTGCACGCAACGGCGCTCAAGTCCACGGTGTGAGCCTTTCGTTCCACTGCCGCAGGTAACAAAAGAGAGGGGAGAGCGAGACAAAAAATGCTCAGGACAAAGGCGCAAAGTCGTGAAACAAAACAACAAAAAATATCTTGAGCAGCAAGAGCAGAGGATTCAGGAAATTCTGTTACCACTGCTTGGCTTTCACATCCACCCTCCCTGCACCCACTCCATTCTTCGGCATTGCATTTTCAGGATGCTCAACATGTTCACTCACACACTGCTTCCACCTTCTTTCACGAACCTGTCCTGCCATCAGTCATCCACTCTTTTCTGTTTTCTCGATGTAACCACCGTCCTTCCTCACCCGCCTCTTGTTTGTCTCGACTTGTCACTATCTCTGCATAATTGTTAATGTTCAGAAGCCAAGCAGTTATCTTGAAGGATTGCGTTTTTGTCACCTCCTCCTCGCCGATTCTGCTCTTTCGGTCGTCGCCAGCTGTCATCGCCGACTGGACTCAATGTGCGCCTTCCGCACCAGTGGACACGACCAGTTATGTTATTGTGGGGAGGGACCGATCGGGGCTGTGTATCTGGTCTTAGTTTTGCCGTGATTTCAGTGTCGGCCTTGAGGGAAAGTGTTCGTCTGATGGGCAGGAGCAATGCACTGTGTTTTTTATACAGTTTTCTTTTTCTTTATTTGAACAGGTACTACAAAAGACAACTTATTTTTGCTTAATCATAGTAACGTTTGGCCGTTACACAGTTTGTTACATTACTGCTAGGGCTCAGCATCATTTGTAGCTCTCTTTTAGTTGGAGCTTTGGTCAGGCAGCTGTGATGTGCAATACCAATCCCTTCATTGCGCTGCAAAGGCTCGCCGCATACTTTGCTACGGTCATGAAAAAAAAATCAAGGGCCACACACCTCAGATGAGGTTTGTCTAGGCTTACAACATACGCAGCAGCCGGCTGCTGGTTGAAACCCACAGCCGTATCGGGCCGCTCTGGCCGGACACTGACTTATCGGCATCTGCCCATTGAGAAGATGGACATGGCACTAGAAGGCCAGAACCGCAACGTAAGCTGGATTTTGGATATCCCCCATTTGTTGCGCATTTTTTGTGCAAACACTACAGCTTGTGTGTTTCGAGTCTTTTACATGTCCATTTTTTTTCTCTCTCTTTTTTTTAGTATCTGTGTTATTGTATTAAGCTGGGAGGATGTAGCGTGTTCTCAATCTTTAGTTTTCTCTAGAAGAATCAGTTTAATTAAAATGCATCCCTGTTCTATCGCACTGCTCTTAAGTTGGTGCTTGACTGCTGTCTGTGAAGGGTAAAGCAGAAGCGTTGATAACGCTGAGCAAGTGGTGCTCAACGTTTCATTGATTAGGTTGCGCGTTGTTAAACTGCTGCTCTTCATGGTAAACGTCTCTGAAGGCACAGCAAAGCCAGGTGTCGTTTAGGTTGCCACAAGCTATTGATGCACATTGTGGCGGCCCTGACGAAATTATTTTGCGCGACTTTTGTGGTTCAGATATACTTGGGAGCATCTACAAATACACAATGGTTGCTCTCCTCAAACAACTGGAGGGTTCTGGTGGCTGCAAGTTGAAAACGAGGCACGTGGTCCTCGAGGTTTGCGTTAGTTTTAAGATCTGTCGCCGGGGACGTTTTTTTTTTTTTCTCTCTCCTGTGCATTGTTGGAAAATGTGACGGCGGTGTACCTTCTTCTGTATGTGTGTGCTCATGTGAGTGAGTTTTCATCGAAACATTGCCAAGTTGGCCGTGCATATTTTTCTAAAGCCAAGTCACCGAAAAAGTTCAGGGTTTCGAGAAGCCTGTTAAGACTATTATTTCTTTTTTGCCTTCTCATCTTGTGTTAGTATTTTTCACTGCGTTCGTTTTGTCACAAGTTCATCTTCCTTTTCACCATTACCAGTTTTCATTGTTGTAGACTGTGTGTGTGTTTGCACACAGCTATGTAGGCGAGGAACCCATGGTGCAAAATTCTGTTCTGCTGATTCAGAAAATAAATATATAAAAAAACTTCTTCCTCAATAGTTCCTTACAGTGTTACCTAGGGGGAAATCGGGTGCCCGCTGTCAACAAAATGTCTTGAACAAGCACTATGGCTGGGTGTGGCATACAGGTTGTGGCATACAGGACATGCCTTGAGCGTGGCTTGGAGATATTGCTCTGCGTCAAGCTGTCCTGGAATTAAAGTGTGCTGTGATACTCATTAAAATAATGTAAACTTACTAACAAGAAAAAGGTAAAGCATTCAGAGGAAACTGGCATCACAATGTGGCGAGGAAGATGCGTCGTGGCTATCTCTGCCGATTTTGAACCTTGGTAATTCTGGCCATGTTGTGATATAAACTGTAATGAAGTACTTAAGTTTTAATTACGGACTGCTTTGCCATGATGCACCAAAAAAAAAGTTGTCTCGAGTAGTGGGCTAAGCCTTTGTATGGGACACCCAATTGTTGGATACCTGTTAGGTACATTCCTGATTATGAAAATTGCCCGGTTTTTCAGACACATCTGCATTTAAGTTTGCACGCCACTGCTGCTGCTTCCCCGTGGTGGTTGCAGGAGATTGTATGTTTTCCTGAACCCACATCCCCACAACCCTTCTACCTTTTTTTTTTTGTTATCCCCCTTCAAAGAGTGCTATCTCACTTACTGTTATTGTTAATAAACTTCAGTGACGAAGGTGCACAGTCTGGTTTGAGTCTCTGTAGCCCTGCATGCAGTCATTGAGTGGGCAGCTTCAGTGCTCATGCAGCACCTTATATTTCTACTTTTTCGTCTAATCTTAAAATCATTGCATCTTTGAGGCACAATGTCTATTCGTCTACTACTGTCGCATAAGAAATTTCCACATGCAGATGATGTTTATTGGACATCTATTTCAATGTTTTTGTTATTTTTTTGTGCTGTCATTACATACCAGCTTTGCAACCTTTATTTTTCGTGGTCACTCTGGACGAGTTGGTATTTTTTTCCAATCATAAGCATAATTTGTTTTCAAGTAATGCATATATTGCACACAATATATTTTTTTACTGTGTCTTTAGCATCTGTGCCCACACTTTCTGCCTATGAGAGTTCACTAAAGCTCTGAATTTGCTTAAAAGAAGCCATTTCACCTGTTTACAAGCCATAGTTGCTGGTCATCTTTGTTAGCAAATGCTACATGACCGCATCGTTTCATGTTGCCCAGTGAGCACGATGATACTTTGCTGGCCACTGTGCGTGGAGGCTGTGCGACGTTCATTACATTTCGAAGTAACAGTTATGGTTAGCATGCCAACACTTAAAGTGGCGCTACACAGGTTGTGGATGGCTAAGAAAAAGGAACTTCGTGGGAGTTTGCGATTTGATAGTGGGAAAAGACTCAGTGAAATAACACTAAACAAAGCATCAAGGAAAGCTGTTTATATTAAGATAAAGGGTATATCGACAAATGGGTAATTAACAACTTCCTATATTTTTTTTTCATTTGTTTGTATCTTTGCAACTTCATCTCTTTTAGAGGGCTTTGAAAAAGGCCCCTATCCATTTTTGAATAAGAAAGGGCTTTTGAATAAGAAATTTCTTTTCCTTGCTTTTTCCTATTTTTATATTCAAATGTAACTAGTAATAGAGTGATAGGAAGCAAGAGTGAATTTAAAGCAAGTTTGTGCGGCAATAAAGCTTTCGCATTCTTAAGTCGTGCGCTTCAGATTTGAAGTGACTGCAGCGGTCCTGTGCAGTGTACCTTTTGCTCTTCTAAAATGTCATCTCAATCATGAAATCCATGCAGCAAGTTTCCTTGCTGCAATGTTTGTAATGTGAAGTGTTGCCTATCCTTGAAAATTTTTTATTGATCTATGCCAGAACATTGTTGTCACACATTTAATCTCCATCTGCACTGCCACTGTGTGTGCATTCGAGAAAGTTATTTGCTTAGGTGATGTTCTTGTGTGAAAATGTTTTTATTAGTGCCTTGTTGCATTGATTGAAAACTTTGAAATGATGTTCACAAATCAATTCCATTTTTGCCAGAAAACCCAATATCCTTCATCAGTGTATTGGCCGATTTTATTTACTCCAAAATTCTCCCATTTCACTTCCTTGCTACAAGATTTCGATACCTCCCCTTCCCCCCCTTTTTTTTGCAAACATGGCGGCACAACGTGATGGAAGACACTTAGGCAACTGTTGCTGCTGATTTTTAACTGGATCATTCTGTGAATAAACATGAGTGTACGTCATCGCTTTCCATGTTTGGGATTTAGAGTGCCGTGGTGCGATGTTTTTTTGTTTTGTTTTTTTTTTGCATTAGGATGTGGATGCTCTCATCTCGTGTTGTGATCGAGTTTTGCAGGTTTTGGTTTGGCACACACAAGGGAAGCACCCAGGAATGCTGTACAAACTGAAGGTCAAATAAAGTGCGCTTTTTTTTTTCTTTGAAATCTTGGGCGTCATTTCATGACAGTTGGTGTGCATCGCATGCGCGTTCTATACATGCGCGCCCAGCCATTGCTGTATACGACGCAATTGATAAAAGCGTCTACAGTACTCTCAGATTAAGATGGAAATATTTAGGGTAAAACAGTGCACGTACTTTCGTTTCCAGCAATTACAGTTAGAGACGTCACTCTGTCCAGGCGGCGCTGCGAAAAACGCCGCCACCAGTGCCTCCGTCGCCGCGCTGGCCATAACTGGGTAGTGCAAATAGCCGTTTGCAAACGAATGTGCATAGGCCCTCTTTCGTTGGTGTTAAGGCGCGTTTTCCTGATAATCAAGGACCTGGCAAGCTTATTACGTCACTACAACGTCGCTTCAGAAAAGTAGGATCTCATCATAGTGTGAAGCTTATCATAGCGAACTGCGGGTACAACGCAAAAGATGTTTGAGTTTATTTCGGCGTGCTGCGACATGCAAGTAAAGTGCAAGCCAGCATCGTATTGACATCGAGTTTGAGGCAAGCAGTCCGACGTGCGTTTTGTAACGCCTAAATGCGTTGCATTTAAACGTAGACGTGATGCCAAAGTGCGAGCAATGCATCTCACCATCATTGAACTCACTTTATCAATGACCCCGACAATTTTTCGCCTTTAGCATATACAGTAACTCTAGAAAAACTCGAAAGGAGAGGTGTTTTTAACTTGAGTTTTTTTATTATACAATTTGGCTAAGAGACATATACCAGTACATAGGTGTTCAGTGCTTATACTGAGTTCACCTGATGCAAAGGCTACTTTGGCCGGTGGCTTATCTATCTATTCAACTCCTAGTGACGTCTATCACTGGAACGCTTGCGTCAAATACATCACCTTTAGCGGCCGGAACTGCAAGCTGGCGCAGTTATCGCGAACATCTGCTCATGGCAGTCATGTTTCAATTCGCGATCAGTACTGTGACCATGAAGAAAAGAAAGCTTCCTCCATGACTTTAACATCGGGTAGAAGCTATTCTTGACGAAAACATGTGATCAGGGCCGTAACTAGAGGGGGGTTGAGTGAGTTTAACATCCCACGAAATATTTTAATGCTTTAACTTTTATAGTAGTACCACCGTATTTGCGCACCTTCACATCGACCAACAGTTGCCAAAGTTAACTGTTCTACACAAAACAGACCCCGAAAAATTGCTGGGTACAAGCCTGGGTGTGATGATAACGTAGTGATAAGTCGTTGCGGCGATATACCTTGGAAAGATAACGAAAGGTTTGTATTCACAACAATAAAGATCAGTTGACAAGCGTTCACGGTGTCCCGCTTGAACGTTGAAGGGTAAGTGTAGAAAATAATTCACTGTTAATCTGCTATGCATATGGAGCTCTTGGTAACATTAAACGTGGTTTTGAAGGGGAATAACGGCTTGTCTAAGGTGGTGTTGGCTGACAATTGATGTGCAGGAATGCTCGCTGTCACTGAAAATAAAGAAGATTGCATTGTTTTATTAGAGTTCCCCTGGCTGCAAAACAAAGCCCAGCTGAAGCACGCGAATTGTGCCTGGTTGCACTTTCGGTTTCTGATTCGAAACTTGCGTCCCAAGCGAATGGCTGTATAGTTGTCAACATGGACGCTTTCAGCTGCGTGGGTCATCAAACTGAATCAAGCGCGGCGTATGTATGATAGTGCTGATAGCACTGCGACGTTTAAAGTACAAGGCTGTTTTACCCAATGTGCGAGTTTGCCGGTAACTGAAACAAACGTCAGAAAACGTCGGAGCTCCAACGAGCTAGGGCTTCGGGGACCGCTACTTCAAGTGCGCCGTGCCGCTTTTGAAGTCGCACCTGTTGATCCGTTGCTTCTTGTTGTAACTGCTTTGCTTGGTTGCCACCTGTGCGCGACTTCGCCATGTCTCTGACCGACGAAGAGCTAGAGCGACTCGCCAGGGAGGAGATACTGCGCGAAACGAGACGCGGTGCCGAGAGGGCGAAAGACCGCGGCGCCTACGGCTGGGAGAAACCGCGTGTACATCCGACCAACAAGAACTTTCTCAAGAACACGATTCTCAGCACCTTGGTCAGCAGGAAAGGCGGAAGGAGAGGAGAGGCGAAGACAGAGTCGGAGCGCAAGCCCGAAAAGGACAGTCGTCCAGTTGACGGCGGAGGCAGGTCGGCCCGTCGCCAGTCTTCTGAGGACCGCCCGAAAAAACCATCACAGGACCCACGCGATGATCGGAAGGTCACTGCTGATAAATGTGGCCGGAAAAGGACTCACGACGGTGTTCGGAAGAACAAGCAGTGATTTTAAGGGTTTGAGACCACTCCTCAAAAGGTTTTTCTTGTTGGTTGTGTTTTGACAGCGCGTGCGTCGATTGAATTCCTCGCCTGTTGCTTCGATCGGGCTGTGGGCCGTTCGGTAACTCATCGTGCTTGGTGTGTTGCTGACAGTAGAATTATGTGCCAAGCTGTGCGCTCGTCTAGTCATTGGGGAAATCGTACTCGGTCCTGCGCTGCCTTGTGTGTTGTGCATGCTTCAGTGCACAACACACATATACTAACCTGTCATTTTGATCTTGAAGTTGTGATCTGCTAGATGCCAACCCGTGAAATACCATCATCCACGCGCTTCTTGTGTCTTTCGACGACTAATTCAAAAGCTAGTATTCTTCGGAAGAGTCAGCTAATAGACCTGTCTGTCTTTGTTGTGGACATTAAAGTACAATATTCTCGCGCATATGCTCCATATTCATATTTTTCTTGTTTTTTTTTTGCAGTTTAGCGTTCAAGGATTGGATTTATATAACACCACGATTTCTTCTCAAACCGACCCAACCTTCCCTTTCTTACAAAGATGCACTCCTTCAACCCCCCGCCCCCCTCCACATACAAACACCTTTATTTCACACACTCAAAAAAGAAAAAAAAAAAGAATCAATTCTCAATAAACCCTTGATGCGTACATGCACAATCTTACATCCATATTACAACAGAACTCCTCGTATAGTGTGCTGTTCGATAATTAGTTTGCCTAACATGTAAAAAACATTAACAATTTTCCCCTCTCAACATGCAGTAGCAACGATTTCTCTGTCATTGTGCCGAGTATGGCTGATCCATTCACAGCCAAAGAATGCTTCATGTAACTAAGCTAAAGCTAGGATCACCTGTGATGAAGGACAGATGTTTACAATCAGAAATGTTAAAACAATTCTTAATCATTCACTATATCTCTCCAACTTCTGTTTTACCTGCCATGATGATGCAGCAGCGTTAACATTTTGGTGCTGGCAGCGTGGGCTAAAGCTTCAGTTATAAACTCTCGTGTGGAAATTCTCTTACTTGGTTTCATGTGCCGACTTCTGATTATAGTATTATTTATGCTCCCAGTTATTGCTATTAATTAGGTTTCCATGCTGAGTTTGCATGTACAACATAAGGATTCGCACATCACACTGATGTGTAAGGCACATCACTATGATTAGACACTTTAGAAAGTTTCCAATCCTGCACTTGCTTCACCAACGTTTTAGGCCATGATTTAAATGTATAATAATTCATAAGGTATACAGTTCACTCATTGACTCCCAATCACATATGTATGCATGTCAAAGCACAGATTAGCAGTTTTAGTTGTAGGCACACTTCACTGTCTATAAATAGTACCCCCCATTACGAATAAAATCTTGAACATTCCATAGTGACCTCCAGCGGTTAAAAAAGGCCAGTGCACAATTGGTGTTTAGTGGCTTGTTGTTTCCGCTGATCTCGTGTTGGGCTACTTTGCCAAAGATGCCTTTGGGGAGCTTGTTGATCATTCAGAACTCTCTCAAAAGGGTGAAAGTGTTGTGTGAAGCCGTTTGTGGCACAATTTGCACAAATGCTAGCAGAGGCTGTAAATTAAAGTAAATTTTTTACCATTGATTGGTCGCAAGAGATGTTGCCACAAAAACGTGAAGCTACACTTCTAAAAAAACTAGCATTTTGGAGCTTTTAGCTTGTATGTATACTTCATTATGTTATGCCAGAACAAATCTGTGCATGTGCAGGCCATCATAGAGTTTCTCCTAAATATATTTAGAGGGGACTCTGGTGTTGTCGTTCAGCAACCATGGGAATAATGGGTATTACACACATTTGCCTAGTCTTTGTACTTGGGGCTTTGTTTATTGCTGGTTACGGTTTTGTTTTGAAGAAAAGAACGAACCCTTTTGACTTTGTGACCCAATTCGAAATGGTAAGCCTAAAAGAATAAGGTTGTGAAGCGAAACGCTGAACATTTGCTAATATTTTTTTGCGAAAAAAAAAAAGCTTCAAGCCACACGAACACACGTGGAGTCACAAGTAGGCCAGAAGTACGAAAATGAGACAAATATGTGCACTACCCATCATTCCCATGCTCGCTGAAGCGCCGTGCGTTGCAGCTCCCATAGGCACTAGCGTCAGAGTTCCCTCTAGTGTATATTAGGAAAACCTATACAGGCCATTAAAGAACGTAGACTTTTTACAGAACGTAAACTACTCGCAGAATCACAAATCCGCTTTCATTCGTGGCAATGCGTGATACCACTTTTCAGAGACTCTAGCTGCCAAGACCGAATGAGCTGGAATGCGAGTGTGAATTGCGATGACCTTGTTTCAACCGGCTTACTGAAGTTAGAGTGACGTAGAATACAAAAGCTATAAACGTAAGGGGCCTAAATCTCCCGACGATGGATCGATGGATGTATGGATATGGCTGTACCCTTTAGATCGGGCGGTGACTAGAGCCACCAAGCCGTTATACTTGATGAACCAAAAACTAGATTTTTTTTTCTTAAATAGTGAGGTTGAGGATTCGTACTTTGCAGCGAAGGGTTCAATTTTCACTCGGGCCTTGACTTGAGCCACCAATCAGATAACCTCCTTCTAGTTAATTCTACCCGCTTAAAGTCTATTTTGCCCTCACTGTCCCTAAACCCCAGTTCTTTGAAAAACTCTGCGCCATCAACCTAAACTACAGAGTGAAGCCCTTTACAGGACATTATTAAGTGTTCGGCAGTTTCTTCTTCCTCTCCACACGCACTGCATACCGTGTCTACCCCTTCGTATTTGGCCCGATATGTCTTTGTTCGCAATACTCCCGCTCTGGCCTCAAACAGAGAACCACCCCGAGTATTATCATAGATCCTCTCCTTGGCCATTTCCTGCTTAAAGGTTCGATAGATCTCTAGTGCGGACTTCTTAATCATGCCAATTCTCCACATATTGGTCTCAGCTTCCTTCACCTTCTTCTTAACCGATAATTCTTTTTGGTTTGGCCCCCTGCTGTTTTCCAAGTATTTACCAGTCATTTTTCTGGTTCGCTTCCGCCATTTTGTATCGACATTCTTCATGTACAAGTAGCTGAATACCTTCCTAGCCCAACGCTTCTCCCCCATTTCTCTCAATCGCTTCTCAAATTTTATCTTGCTGCTAGCTTCCCTGCCCTCAAATGATGTCCATCCCATATCACCTTGTACTCCCTGATTTGGTGTATTCCCGTGAGCTCCTAAGGCAAGCCTACCTATTCCACGTTGCTTAATTTCTAATCTTGCTTGGACTTCTGATCTCATGCACAATACCACATTGCCGAACGACAGACCTGGAACCATGACCCCTTTCCATATTCCTCTCACAACATCATACCTATTGTAATTCCACAGTGCCCAGTTTTTCACTACTGCTGCATTCCTGTTACCTTTAGTCGACACGTATATTTCATGTTCCCTTAGGTACTCGGCCCCATTGCTTATTCATACGCCCAGATATTTGTATTTATCTGTTATCTCTAGCGTGACCTCCTGTATTCTAAGCTCACTACCTTCATTGTCATTAAAAATCATGCCTGCTGATTTTTCCTTACTGAAACTGAAATCTAACCTATCTCCCTCATTACCGCAGATGTCCACCAATCTCTGCCAATCTTCCTTGTTGTCGGCCATTAGCACTATATCATCTGCGTACATCAATGCTGGTAGTGCCTGTTCATTGAGTTTTCCTTGTTTGACGAAAGAGAGGTTGCAACCCAGTCCACTTCCCACTAATTTGGCCTTTAATCCTTGTAGGTACATCATGAATAACTAGGGTGACAGAGGACACCCCTGCCTAAGCCCCCGTTTCACCTCTGTGGACTTAGATACCTGTTTTTCCCACTTTATAACTACCTTGTTACTTTTATAGATCTCCTTTAAAAAATTAGTGACTACATCTTCTACGCCTAGTGCGTCCAGTATTCCCCACAGTCCCTCTTGAACCACGCTATCGTACACTCCCTTGATATCCAAAAATGCTAGCCACAGGGGCCTGTGTTCCTTTTCTGCTATTTCGATGCACTGCGTAGGTGAGAACAGATTGTCTTCCAACCTCCTGTGTTTCCGAAACCCATTCTGCAGTTCCCCCAGCACCACCTCATCCTCTGTCCATGCCTGCAGTCTTTCCTTTATAATCTGCATCGCCAGCCTGTAGACCACTGATGTCATTGTTATAGGACGGTAGTTGTTTGTCAGCTTTGTCCCCCTTTCCTTTATAGATAATGCTAATCCTGCTAAGTTTCCATCAATCGGGAACTTCTCCATCGATTATTATTTTGCCGACAGGCTGTATAGAAAGTGTCATGTAGTGGGGTCAAAATGAATCGGGCAAGCACAAAATTGTTATTGCAGAAACATCATACATTCTCATTGTGCGAATGTTTTGCAGTTGAATAATTACAAATGAGTTGCCTTTTTAATAAATTTGACCAACACTAGGCAATAGATAACAAATACGTGTTCATGACTGTAGTTGCGCGAAGCGTCACAAGATGGCACCCAACTCGGTGGTGTAAGTGGGCATGGGCGACGACTGTATACAGCTTTTGAGGGAGATATACCGAGAAAATACAGTCTGCATAGAGTGGGAAGGAATGCGTAGCAAAGAGAACGTTGAGGTTAGCAAGGGTCTGAGACAGGGATGTCCTTTGTCCCCGCTGTTATTCATGCTGTACATGGTGAGTATGGAAAAAGCGCTAGAAGGTAGCAACATTGGTTTTAATCTGTCACACAAACAGGGCGGCATGATGATTGAGCAGAAGCTTCCAGGTTTATTTTATGCGGACGATATCGTCTTATTTGCGGACAGTCGAGATGATATACAGCAGCTGGCGAATATATGCGGAAGGGAAGGTGAAGCTCTTGGACTAGGATTCAGTGTAACGAAGTGTGGATTGATGGTTTTCAATGATCCCTGTGATCAGACGGTGTCCATACAAGGCCAAGAAATACCGAGGGTAAGCGAATACAAGTACCTTGGAGTATGGGTAAATGAGAGTGATAGATACATGGAGGTACAGGAAAAAGCCTCGGCAGCAAAGGGAAAGAGGAATGCCGCAATAATGAAGCACAGAGCGTTGTGGGGATACAATAGGTATGAGGTGCTTCGAGGTCTGTGGAAGGGTGTAATGGTTCCAGGGCTTACTTTTGGGAACTCAGTGGTGTGCATGAGGGCAGAGGTACAATCGGGAATGGATGTAAATCAAAGGACTGTGGGACGCCTCGCATTGGGTGCTCACGGGAAGACGACAAACGAGGCTGTAAAGGGCGATATGGGGTGGGCAGGTTTTGAGGCGAGGGAAGCGCAGAGCAAAATAAGGTTCGAAGAAAGGCTAAGAAATATGAAGGAGAGTAGATGGGCAGAGAAGGTGTTCCGTTATTTGTATAGGAAGAGCGTGGACACACAGTGGAGAAAAAGAACTAGAAGACTCTCTAGTAAATATACGGCTGGTATTGTAAGCCATATGTCAACAAAGAGCGTTAAGGGAAAAGTCAGGGAGGCGGAGAGGATTTACTGGATGGCAGCTATGGAGAAAAAACCGGCTTTGAGTAACTACCGAAAGGGCAAAAATGAAATAAGGAGGGAGGCATTTTACGATAATTCAAGGGGAAGCGCTTTACTGTTTGAAGCGAGATCGGGTTGCCTTAGAACGCGTAGTTATAAAGCAAGATTCAGTAAAGAAGAAGAACAATGCACATGCTGCGGGAAAGATAAGGAAACGGCGGAGCATGTTCTGATTGAATGTGGAGATATCCACCCAGGTGTACGTTTGGGCACGAGCCTACAGGAAGCCTTGGGTTTTAGGGACAACAATGGAAAGCTGAACACACCCGCGATTGAAATAAGTAAGAGACGGTTAGAGTATTGATGGCAGAAAATTAGAGAGAAAGGACAAAAATAAATATTGGAAAAATAAAATATGGACAGTGTGCCGTAAATGGCAGAGAACTTAAGCTGAAAATTTACATTTTGTTCCATTAAGATAGAATTTATCGAAGTAGAGGCATTAGGCCAACATCAAAAAAGAAAAAAGGGTTTTTTTTTTTGTCGAGCCTGGTGGCATACTTGTCACCGCCCCGTTATAAAGGGGACGCTCATAGCATCCATCCATCCATCCATCCTAAGTTGGTGGTGGCAGATTGGCAAAAAAAAAAAAGTTGGTGGAACAAGGAAATCCGGGAGGCGATCGAGAAGCGACGCGAAGTATCACGGGAGCATAGAAAGGCAAAAAAGGAGAAGCGGCCGCAGGACGAAGTCAAAAAAATATGGGAAATATATTTAGAGAAAAAATCCCTTGTACAGAAATTGGTAGAGGCAAAAATTAAAGGTGAAAGTGAACGCTGGATGACAGAGATACACGAAAAAAAGGAGGCCGCGCCTAGGATTTTTTGGAGCCACATAAAGGCGCTAGGTAGGAAGTCTGTCACAAAGCAACAACATATTCTAGATGAAGGAGGAAATCAATTGGAAGGGTACGAAGCGCTAGGTTACATCCAAAAGGTAACAGCCGAGTCGTTTCAAAAGAGCGTCCAGGGGATCTCCCCGGTGAGTAAAAGTGTGGCGGAGAAAGCAACAGAGGAAGAGCTAGTACTTGATAATTTCAACTGGAAAAAGGCCGAAGGAAAAATTCCAAAGCGCACTGCCGCGGGTTTAGATGGGATTCCCGTTAGCCTCATTAACGAACTAGGACATAACACTAAAGAAGCATTGTTAAAAGCAGTAGAAAAAAGCTTAAAGGACGGACAAATACCGGACAGTTGGCGACAAAGTAGAATGACCTTAATCTATAAAGGCAAGGGAGAAAAGGACAAGATTCGCTCGTATAGACCACTAACCATTACATCGGTGCTATACAGGTTGGCGATGCAAGCAGTAAAAATGAAAATAGAAACATGGGCCGAACATAACGATATTTTGGGAGAACTTCAGAACGGATTTCGAGTCGACAGGCGGTTAGACGATAACCTGTTTGTTCTCACTCAGTGTATAGAAATATCTAAAATAGAGAATAGGCCCTTGTACGTGGCTTTTCTAGACATCACTGGGGCATACGACAACGTTAATCAGGAAATTTTGTGGGATATATTGAAAGGAATGGGCATGGGCGACGACTGTATACAGCTTTTGAGGGAGATATACCGAGAAAATACAGTTTGCATAGAGTGGGAAGGAATGCGTAGCAAAGAGAACGTTGAGGTTAGCAAGGGTCTGAGACAGGGATGTCCTTTGTCCCCGCTGTTATTCATGCTGTACATGGTGAGTATGGAAAAAGCGCTAGAAGGTAGCAACATTGGTTTTAATCTGTCACACAAACAGGGCGGCATGATGATTCAGCAGAAGCTTCCAGGTTTATTTTATGCGGACGATATCGTCTTATTTGCGGACAGTCGAGATGATATACAGCAGCTGGCGAATATATGCGGAAGGGAAGGTGAAGCTCTTGGACTAGGATTCAGTGTAACGAAGTGTGGATTGATGGTATTCAATGATCCCTGTGATCAGACGGTGTCCATACAAGGCCAAGAAATACCGAGGGTAAGCGAATACAAGTACCTTGGAGTATGGGTAAATGAGAGTGATAGATACATAGAGGTACAGGAAAAAGCCTCGGCAGCAAAAGGAAAGTGGAATGCGGCAATAATTAAGCACAGAGCGTTGTGGGGATACAATAGGTATGAGGTGCTTCGAGGTCTGTGGAAGGGTGTAATGGTTCCAGGGCTTACTTTTGGGAACTCAGTGGTGTGCATGAGGGCAGAGGTGCAATCGGGAATGGATGTAAATCAAAGGACTGTGGGACGCCTCGCGTTGGGTGCTCACGGAAAGACGACAAACGAGGCTGTAAAGGGCGATATGGGGTGGGCAGGTTTTGAGGCGAGGGAAGCGCAGAGCAAAATAAGGTTCGAAGAAAGGCTAAGAAATATGAAGGAGAGTAGATGGGCAGAGAAGGTGTTCCGTTATTTGTATAGGAAGAGCGTGGACACACAGTGGAGAAAAAGAACTAGAAGACTCACTAGTAAATATACGGCTGGTACTGTAAGCCATATGTCAACAAAGAGCGTTAAGGGAAAAGTCAGGGAGGCGGAGAGGATTTACTGGATGGCAGCTATGGAGAAAAAACCGGCTTTGAGTAACTACCGAAAGGGCAAAAATGAAATAAGGAGGGAGGCATTTTACGATAATTCAAGGGGAAGCGCTTTACTGTTTGAAGCGAGATCGGGTTGCCTTAGAACGCGTAGTTATAAAGCAAGATTCAGTAAAGAAGAAGAACAATGCACATGCTGCGGGAAAGATAAGGAAACGGCGGAACATGTTCTGATTGAATGTGGAGATATCCACCCAGGTGTACGTTTGGGCACGAACCTACAGGAAGCCTTGGGTTTTAGGGACAACAATGGAAAGCTGAACACACCCGCGATTGAAATAAGACGGTTAGAGTATTGGTGGCAGAAAATTAGAGAGAAAGGACAAAAATAAATATTGGAAAAATAAAATATGGACAGTGTGCCGTAAATGGCAGAGAACTTAAGCTGAAAATTTACCTTTTTTTCCATTAAGATAGAATTTATCGAAGTAGAGGCATTAGGCCAACATCAAAAAAAAAGGTTTTTTTTTTTTTTGTCGAGCCTGGTGGCATACTTGTCACCACCCCGTTATAAAGGGGACGCTCATAGCATCCATCCATCCATCCAAGTACAAATATCTGGGCGTATGGATAAGCAATGAGACCGAGTACCTAAGGGAACACGAAGTATACGTAACGACTAAAGGTAACAGAAATGCAGCAGTGCTGAAAAATAGGGCACTGTGGAATTACAATAGGCATGATGTTGTGAGAGGAATATGGAAAGGGGTCATGGTTCCGGGTCTGACGTTCGGCAATGCGGTCTTGTGCATGAGATCAGAAGTCCAAGCAAGATTAGAAATTAAGCAACGTGGAATAGGTAGGCTTGTCTTAGGAGCTCACGGAAATGCACCAAATCAGGGAGTACAAGGTGATATGGGATGGACATAATTTGAGGGCAGGGAAGCTAGCAGCAAGATAAAATTTGAGAAGCGATTGAGAGAAATGGGGGAGGAGCGTTGGGCTAGAAAGGTATTCAGCTACTTGTACATGAAGAATGTCGATACAAAATGGAGGAAGCGAACCAGAAAATTGACTGGTAAATACTTGGAAAACAGCAGGGGGCCAAACCAAAAATAATGATCGGTTAAGAAGAAGATGAAGGAAGCTGAGACCGATATGTGGAGAATTGGCATGATTAAGAAATCCGCACTAGAGATCTATCGAACCTTTAAGCAGGAAATTGCCAAGGAAAGGATCTATGATAATACTCGGGGTAGCTGTTTGAGGCCAGGATGGAAGTACTGCGAACCAAGACATATCGGGCCAAATACAACGGGGTATGCAGTGCATGTGGAGAGGAGGCGGAAACTGTCGAACACTTGATAATGTTCTGTAAAGGGCTTCACCCTACAGTTCAGGATGATGGCGCAGAGTTTTTCAAAGCATAGAGGTTTAGGGACAGGGAGGGCAAAATAGACTTAAAGCGGGTAGAATGAACTAGAAGGAGGTTATCTGATTGGTGGCCAAAGTCAAGGCACGAGTGAAAATTAAACCATTCACTGCAAAGTACCAGTCCTATACTTCACTATTTAAAGAAAAAAAAAGATAAATCTAATTGGTGGTTCACTAAGTATTACGGCTAGGTGGCGTAAGCCGCCGCCCGATTTCAAGGGTACAGCCACATTAATCCATCCATCCATACATGCATGAAGTCAGAGGTGCAATCAGGAATGGATGTAAATCAAAGAACTGTGGGATGCCTCGCGTTGGGCGCTCATGGCAATATGCCGATTGAGGCTGTAAAGGGAGATATGGGATCGGCAGGCCTGTCAGGAAGCACTTACGTCCGTTTCCTTTTGCCTGATCTCGGTGCCATGTAACTGTAACACGCCAGAAGAAAGAGCATTATTATTATTATTATTATTATTATTATTATTATTATTATTATTATTATTATTATTATTATCTGTATGGGAGACATAAAAAAAGTAAGGGAAGCTCAGAGCAAAATGAGATTCGAAATGAGGCTTGGGAAAATGTAGATGGGCAGGGAAGTTATTCAGGTATTTGTATGGGAAAAGCGTGGACACAAAGTAGAGAAAAAGAACTAGGAGGCACACCAATAAGTATGCGGCTGCCAGTGTTGGTGACATGGCAACAAGGAGCATTAAGCGAAAAGTCAGAAAGGCGGAGAGGATTTATTAGATGACAGCGATGGAAAAGAAGCTGGCTCTCAGTAACTACAGAAATAGCAAAAACGAAATAACGAGGAAGAGGTTTCATGACAATTGAAGGGGAAAGGGCCGTACTGTTCGAAACCAGGTTGGATTGCCTTAGAACCGGTAGTCATAAAGCAAGATTCAATAAAGAAGAAGAACAATGTACATGCTGTGGGGGAGTTGAGGATACCATGGAACAAGTTCTGATTGAATGCGACGATATCCACCTAGGTATACGTGTGGGTACAAGCCTACATGAGGCTTTGGGTTTCAGGGTTAAACAGGAAAAGCTGAACACGTCCGTGATAGAAGCAAGTAAGAGATAGAGTATTGGTTGCAGAAAGGCAGAGGTAAAGGACAGAAATAGTGGGAAAATTAGGTCATTCTGCCTGAAGAGACAGAGAGGTGGAACGCAAATTTATATTTTTTTTGTTATAATAAGATCGATTTAATCGAAGTAGATACGGCATTAGACTATCCTAAAAGAAAGATTTCGTGTTTTTTTTACGAGCCTGGTGGCACACATGTCACCACCCCGTTATAAAGGGGCCCGGGTGCTCATGGCATCCATTAAAGTTGCCATATGCTACCTTTGGGTAGCATATACAATAACTCCTCTTCCAGTTAATTCATAATCAATTTAAACTAAACTATTCAGATTACTTCCAGGTCAACACACAAGAACACTCCAGACATCGCCATAATATGTATATACCACCCCTAGTCCCACGTAACGATTGCTTTAAGTTCAGTTACTTTCCACGTGCTATTGAAGATTGGAATATGCTGCCAGAGTCTATAATTGGTTGTTCCTCGCTTACATCATTTGAACAGAATCTAAAACGTTTATTTTCCGAATAACAGTGACATATGTTTTTTTTTGCGTGTGTGTGTACTTTTTGTTGGTTGCATGATCCTGCAGTAGTTGTCTTTCAAATCTTCAGCGCGGTGCAAAAGTGCCGCCTCAAATGCGTCATGTGCTGTTCTGCGCGTATGTATTGCATCGCATGTGTGTTCCATTTATGTATGTTATGTATAACTTCGAGTTGCTGGTCACAATAATACCGAGAAATTATCTCGAGACCTGTACGGTACTTCTGTTTTGCAAATAATTGTTTGTACTTCCACCCTGTAACGGCCCACTTCTGGGCTAACAGTATAAATAAATGAAATGAAATGAACTCCACCTTCGTTCAAAGGTGGACTTGGATGGATGGTAGAGTTACTGTATATGCATATGCAGTAACTCTACCATCCAAGTCCACCCTTGAGTGCTACAGGAATCACAAAGAAAACATGAGTGGGTCGGGCTTCTATGACAACAGAATTGGCAGCAGCCTCCTGTTCCAGGCAAGAGCTGAGGCTCTTCGCGCTCTCGAGTACAGAAGATTCGATGATGCTGTCGTAAGCAGCCGGTGCAGAGTCTGCGTATGGAGACCGAGACGCAATGAGCACCTTGTTTTTCGCTGCAGGAGACTTCCCACTGCTCCGGTGGAGGACGCGACCCACCCACAGGTGCTATATTTTCTGTATATGCTAAGCAATGAGGGGGGACGTTGCGCGGTGGCTGTCACGAAAAGGCGGCTTTCCGAGTGGTGGAGAACTGTACGCCGAACTTAGGATTTGTTATGTGCGCAACTCCTGCCATTGGCGGGTGTTTCTTAATGTTTTGTTACTTTTTTCCCGTGAGGCCAGGACACTGAGTATGTTCCCCTGTTGCAAAGGGGCAGGACACCACTATATAACCATAGGGTGCCTCGATATGCGCGTGCGCCTCCGCTTACAGGGTGGAACTTATAGATCCTGCCGCTCGGTTCTTGGCCGATTCTCTTCAGTGGGCGAGTGCCAACAATATGAGAGGATCATAATCATCATCGACATCAAATGTCGTCAGCGTTGGCGCCGCGCCAGTTTCTGCGTGTTTGGAGCGGTGGCCGGTGTGTGCGAGTTTTGTTCCTTGAATACCCGTCGCGACTTGACTCGAAAATCCACTAGGTTTTCCAGTGAACAGTGATGTAACCTGACAAGCAGTGACCGTCTCACGGGGTTAAAATGCCGCCGCGGCGGCAAAACCACAGTTTTGTGCCAAGCTGTCGGACGGGTTACGTCCACGTAAAAAGCAGGGAGCCCGATCAAAGCCGTCTTTGCCCAGTGTTTCGAAGGATGGAGCCCTGAGGAAGCAATCAGAAAAGAATTTGCATCGAGCGGATAAAGCTCTGGACGACGCATTTGGCGTGTGTGCTCGCTCGTCAGATTTTCGGCTCACTCGAAAGGTGGCGAGACGATCGTCTCACTACCTTTCATGACAAGGACTGTCGTATCCCTTCAGCCACTTGTACAGTTTTGTGGGCAAGCTAAGAA
Organism: Rhipicephalus annulatus; assembly: GCA_013436015.1. Classification (NCBI taxonomy): domain Eukaryota; kingdom Metazoa; phylum Arthropoda; class Arachnida; order Ixodida; family Ixodidae; genus Rhipicephalus; species Rhipicephalus annulatus. The sequence goes on from WOVY01002924.1 coordinate 177,921, forward strand.
ACATGTTTGCGGAGTGCTTTTTCTGACACTAGCTGCATTCGGACAAAATTTTGGTTGTATTGATAGATATGGGGGGTTTAACGTCCCAAAACCACTATGTGATTATGAGAGAAGCCGAAGTGGAGGGCTCCGGAAATTTCGACCACCTGGGGTTCCTTAACGCGTGCACCCAAATCTGAGCGCACTGGCCAACATTTCCACCTCTATAGGGAATGCAGCCGCCGCAGCCGGTATTCGATCCCGCGACCTGCGGGTCAGCAGGTGAGTACCTTAGCTACTTGACCACCGTGGCGGGGCCATTTTGGATGTATGGCGATCGTCAAAGGAAGGTTTTCCCATGGAACTTGGGTGCGCGGAATATTCCCCTGGCCTCGCAACAAACATAATAAGCTTTTATGCCGTGACGCGATTGCACTTTCTTGTGAATGGCGAGAGATCAGGGAAGCGCGAAAAGGCAAAACAAACTTGAGCCGCTGCTCGATCGTGAAGCAGAAATGCCGAGTAAGCAACTGTCATCAATATATCTGACAAATAAATAATCGTGCTTGCGCCCTGCACTTGAGAACAGTGTGCTTCTGTTTTTCTTATCTGTGGATTTTCACCTTCTCTCAATAGAAATATTCAGTGCAGAAGTAGCCAAATTACAGAGCCAAGGTATACTGGAGATCTAGAGAAAGAATGAGCAGCTGCAAGTTTTTAAATGATTAGGAATGTATAACCTTACGTGCATGTAGCAAACTATACTGGAACAGTATCGGTAGTACTTTCACAAACACGTAAAAGGGGTGCGTGACGAAAGGAGTGCCTTTTCAACGGAATACAAAGAATCAAGTTTACAATTGATAGTCGCGCAATGTAAGCTTCTAAATGTTCGCCGCCACTATCACACATAAGTGCGATTGATGTGCATCTGAAATTATAGCGCACAATCTCTTGCATGTACCTACCTAATTTTGCATGCAGTGTAAGCGCGCGTTGCACGAGTATAGCGATGACAGAGTTTCAAAAAAAATTTGCCGCAGCTTTACTCGAACGAGTACTGACGGTCTTGAGTGTGTTTCATTTAACATGAGATCACGAACTAACAGGAGAGCTGGATACACCGCGCTAGAGTATTTTGAAAGTTATCGTGATTCACGGGCACGCATATATTGGCCAACGCACCGAGCGCGCAGCAGTTTTCTTTTAATTTTCTCGGCTACATCCACGTCATGACCTACGCTGCTGAAATTCGCGTGCATTTCCGTGCAGTATATATAACAGCGAGCAAAAAAAAAAAGGGGCTTTAGCTGCGCACAAACGCCTTCGTCAGGCAGCGCCCTACATGCATTTAAGTAGCTGGTGGCATTACCACACATGTGACATATCCGGGCATAATCGGACTTCAAGCAGGGGACTCCAACCATAGTGCCTGCTAGACAGAGAGCCTACGGCCGGCGTGTTTCTCTCCGGTCCTCCCAATCGCCGCGTTCCCCTGCAAAACGAGTATCGCCACTCGCTCGCTGGACTCCGCGCCGACCGGTTGTGCGCTCGCGATCTCCGACGACAGCGCAGCTCTGGCCGACTTGGCTCGCCCTACGTCATCTCCTGACGCCGACAAGAGCTCTCGCAAGTGGTGCTCCGTCCTCGGACTCCTGTGACCGTTTTTTTCATCTTTCCTATCTCTCTTATGTCGTCGCTCACTGTCGTTGCGCATCTCTCTCTCTCTCCACCTTTAATCCCATCCTTTTAATCCATCCTCTCCCCCATCCCTTGTGAGCTACTGTTGTGGTGTCGCATGCTGATGCAGACAGTTACGGGGCTCACTTTTCTCTTCTTTTCCCTCTTATACCCACAACCACAATCTCTTCGCGCGCACGGCTACCACGAGAGGGTGCAGATTCCGACGGTGGCGCAGACCGCGACAGAGAGCAGAGCACCTGGGATTCCAGAGTGCGTGTTTTTTTTTTTTTTTTGTAGAAGCAAGAATTGCCAACCAGAATCTTTTGGATGCACTGAAAGCACGTGACTTTTTTTCTGTTACTGCATTTATTTTCGTCTAATTTACGAAGAAAAGCGTGGCAACTTCGAATTTTCCTAATATATATCATTGTAAGGAGCTATGAATTCGTTAAGGCATTATTACTTTTTTTCTATTACGGTCCTTTTTATCTTGGTGCTAAGTACCTCGATCTCAGAAATATAGAGCCATTATAGCATTCCTGCTTTCTGGAGATGTGCATTGGGCTGATTATCTGGGCTCCCTGGGCTAATTATTCTCGCTCAAGCATATCGCCCCCCCCCCCCTATTTCGACATATCGTTTTAGTATTTAATCGCATACGGACATTTATGAGATGGCAAACCGAAGCACAGTAAATAAGGTCTAAATAAATGAGCGCTCTGCTCATATTACTAAACTAGAGAGATAAGTAATTTTGCCGCACTGTTGTGGAAGGCTTCGATTAGCCGACCTGCATTTACCCCCCACGTCCTTCGCAGAGAAAGTGCCTAAGTTGTAATCGTCTCCTTTTTAATCATGTGTATTTCAACGCGATCACGTTAGAGAGCTCGTGTCGCAGAAATCCCGCCGTCGGTGTCGGCCCCGTTGGTTGTGAGCGAAAAATCGCCTGTGCGTCTGTGACCAAAAAGTCAAGTTACCGAGATCGCCGCGGGAGGCCGCTATCGTCCATGCGTGCTCGCGCAATCACGTTAGAAAAGCCGTGTATTCGAAGAAAAAAAAAAAGTGCTCAAGGTCATGAGGCGCGGTAGTTACTTTGCCCCTGCCACCCCTCCCTGCTTAGCTTCCAGTGCTTTCGTCGGGACGAGAGAAGAGATAATGCAAGTGCAGCATGCGACGATCATTTGTAACTTCACTCGCACCGGACGGATTCTTAAAACGTTTGCGACGTTGAATTCGTGGAACAATAAGCTCTTCTAGTGAATTCAAGCCATGGTTACTTGAAAAAGTGCTTCAGGGCTCTTTAATGCATTTAGTTCGAGATGTCCCACGACGAAAACGAGCCAATTTAGAGATTTGTACGAGCATTTGGGGATCCTGAAGCCACGTCGAATATTGCCGGATAGTGCAGCCCCACTAAAAACACACGGGAACTTTCAAACAGCTTCTGAACTATGTCTATCTAGTGGAAAACATATCATGCCTTTTCAGAGGCGTTGATCAAGCAAGCACTAGATAATGTTGTGCTACCTGTGATGCATTGTGAGATTATTTATGGTCTCCGTGATGGCGAGCGTGAGGCGTGTATTTTGGAGGCCGTGCGACTCTTGCTTTAGATCAAAAACCTGTATGTACCATTCGCGCGCGCGCGCTGGTACGATCTACCGTGTGCGTGTGTGTGTATGTAACACAACATACTAAGAATTGGAAGATCCCACGTACAGTGGGAATCGATGATATGCGAAGCACGAATGGGAAAGGTTGATATGTCACTTTAAAATCAGCACAACGTCAAGAGGTGGAGGTAAATGATTCCGTACGTTACTTCCGTGTCATGATTATTATGTTTGAATCTCTCGTTTACATTCGTCATCTATTCACGTCACGTGATACCAAATTTAGCATATGTGGAGCTAGCGAAACGGCCGCGAGCATGCTATGAGCGTGATATACTGTCATGTCATGATATATTGTCATGTTCTTACATGACACGCGTTTCAGGATTATCATGTTTGCACCAGTCATATATTTCATCATCCATTGACATCACGTAACACCAAATTTGGTATATGTGGAGCTAGCAAAACGGCCGCGAGTGCATCATGAAGCGCCCAATATACTCCAATGTAGCGTTGACGCGCGCGCACGCTCGGCAAATCGACGCTACGTTAGTAAAACGCGAGCACTCTATTAGAGAGTTTTAGTACTGCGGAATGGTGCTACGTACGCATCACGCAAGCGCCTTGCGTTACGTGGCGTCGTTTGCCACTAATCGGCTTTTAGTACGCCGTAGTACCCGCGTACGTAACGAGCGTGAAGCGTGTTGCGTCATCTAGTAGATCGAAATAGAAGCACGTGTTGTTGACAGCCAATGTGAGCCAATCCAAGTGTTATAGCCAGATTATGGCCATATTTTAAGCCACAGAGCCAGTCAGTGCTTGCCACGGAGGAAGGAAAGGTAAGGAGCGGCCCTGACGTCACTCGTTGTGAAGCCGCGATGAAGCCGGAAGTCGGCCATATTGACTAGGCAAATTCTCCTCTCTTGTTTACATATGAATGCGAAGCAGAAGGCGCGACTCCCTCTCCGGCTCGGAAAGCACGTGGGCTGCGCAGCGCGTGTGTCGTGACGATCCGAAACTAATGGAACTGGGCTCATCACTCTGAGCCAGCGGGACACCTTCAGCGAAATCGCTTCGTCCGAGTAATAACAGGGAGTAACAGCTGGCCGACAACGAAGCAACTACGAGATAACGCGCGCTAGATGCACTGACAACGCCGAGTGCTTTCACGACATTAATTCAGCAACTGTACAGACAACACGATCGGTCGTGTGCCTTCTACGGTTGCATTCCGCCACGCGGCCGACGCAGCGTCCTGCCACTGTGTCCGTGTTCCGCGTGAAACTCACCGGCGTCAGCATTCTGCCACCGTGGTGACTTCGAGCATGGTGCAAGTGACACAACTGAACGTGGTTGCTGTTACGTTGAGATTACGTGCAATGCTGGGGGAGAGTATACGAAGCAGAACTGAAAAGGTGTTTTAATGCGCACATGCAAGTTGTTAGTGTGCACACACAACACGAAACTACGTATGTGCACATGGTCCTCATTGTGTCTTGCTGGGCACAACAGTTTCGTTCATTGGCACAAGCAGGAGCACTGCCCAACCGTCACTGACCTGCAAGGTGTTCGTCGTCTTTCCGCTTCTTCATGGTGTCTAACGCAATTTCGCTGAACACTTCAAATGCTTCATCCGCGTCATCCGCCGCACGACACATAGATGTGCGCACGTTCTACGCTCTGTTCAGGTTCCGTGATGGACTAAAGGTGTTGTAAACGTTGCTAAGAGTACAGTAACTGCCAGGAGAACACTGCGTAACCAATAACACGTCGCAGAGCACGGATATTGTCCGCCACGGCTCAGCACGAGACCTGGGTAGGCACACATGCCGCCGCCAGCCGCGGCCGCTCACTGCTAGACCAGCTCCACTGCACAACACGTAACCATAGCAACGCCGCCATTGTGCCTAGTGAATATGGCCGCCATGATGTCATTTCCGCCACATTTTTTACGCCCTGCGCCGGCTGGGCATGCCCTCTCCTTACCTTTTTCCTTCCTCCGTGGTGCTTGCCTTCGATGCCGCCATTTTGCAAAACGAAGTCTCGCGCTGTCGCGAACTTGTTCGAGAGCGGCGCGATCAGCTCATACGTACGCACGCACGCATCTCATGCGTGCGTACGTAGCGGCTGCGTACGTAACGCGATACGTGCGCGTTGTGGTCTGCGCATGCGCACTACGCAGAACGTGGCGGCCTTACGTACGCAACGCCGCCACGTACGCAGTACTAAAACTCTCTATTGTCTGACGCCAGGCGCGACCAGCGTCCGTCGGCACGGCCCGACGGTAACCGGCTCGAAATGCGACATGCTGCATTTCGTGCTGCATTTCGTGCTGCATTTCGTGCCGTTGCGTTACACAACCAACGCTGCGTCTCCCTCTTTTCGTGACGGAGGGACGCCGGACGCGCTGAAACGCGCATGCGTCAGAGCAGCGCGGCGCGCGCCTGCGAGTATACGTGGCAGGACCGGCGCCTGGAGTGGCAACGCCGGCGTGACGCAACGAAATTAACGCCGGAGCGCACGCGTAACCCGTCACGTTGAAATGTATTGGCGTCTTGACTGTGGCATGCAGTCATGTTCTCACATGACACGTATCTCATGATTATCATGTTTGCACTAGTCACATACCTTCGACATTCATTGGCGCCACGTAATACCAAATTTGTCGTATGTGAAGCTAGCGAAATGGCCGCGAGCGCATCATAAGTGTGACATGTAGTCATTAGTTACATGACACGCATGTCGTGATTATCATGTTTGGATGTGTCATTTACCTATGTCGTCCGTTCGCGTTGCGTAATACCGAGTTTGGTCATGTGAAGCCAGCGAAACGGCCGCGAGCGCATCATGAGCGTAGCATGTAGTCATGTTGTTACATGACACGTATCTCATATTTATCATGTTTGCACCGGTCAGATACCTTCGTCATCCATTCACGTACCATAATACCGAATTTGGTATATGTGAAACTAGCGAAACGGTCGCGAGCACATCATGAGCGTGGCATGAAGTCATGTTGTTACATGACACGCATGTCATGATTTTCATGCTAGGGTCTGTCACTTGTGTTCGCCATGCAATCATGTCATACCATACCAGTTTTGCAATATGTCATATGAACGAAATCACCGCAAGAGCTGCAGGACCATGAAATGTAAATCATGACATTCCTGACATACATGTCATGATTTTCATGTTATGACTAGTCAAATATGTTTTTCATACAGTCATGTTATGCCATACCAAGTATGGTATCGATTCCATTATCTAAACGGCCTGGTGAGCTAAAAGTCGTAGGCGGCTAGATCGATCGATCGATCGATCGATAGATAGATAGATAGATAGATAGATAGATAGATAGATAGATAGATAGATAGATAGATACGCTCAAAGTCGCCGAGGTTCGCTAAGAAATGCTTCGCGTTTAATAAGTATGCACTTAGTGGTGGAGGGGCGCACTAGGGGTCGGATTTCGCTATCGCGTTGAACTCTTAAAGGCGAAACTTAATGGTACCCCAATTTTCGATTATGTTTTGGCAGCATAATGGCTATACCAGTGTCGTGTTCATTTATTGTACTCTCCACTGCATCTAAATCAAAGGGCCGTACATGTGGTAGAATGGCGTCTTTCAGAAACTAAGTATTTGCCAATGTCTAGACTAGTTAAGAAAGAAAAAAAAGTGTAAATTTTCACTGCCATGTAATGGGCAGTGTTTCATATCAGACACACCAAACTCTGAACTCGTGCTGCGTTATTGTTGAACAAGCAAAAGGTCTCAATGTTCGTTGTTACATTGCCCAACATATCCACTGAACACCATACAACTCAAAGCATGAATAGGCGGCCGTTCACACTGTAACCACTGCGCCGCTATGATTACATAAGCACGTACGTGTGCAAGAATTCTTGATATCGCGTTACAAATAGAAAGCAGCGTTAATTTGATAAAAGGTAAGAAAAAGAAAACCGTTTAATTGATCGAGCGTAACGCCTGGGCGTAGACCGGGGCACTCTTCCGACTTCGCTTGCGGAATGGGCTGTCATTTTTTTCTTCTTCGCCAGCGACCTTATATTGTGCAGCCCCTAAAATAAAAAAATAAAAAATATGCTAAGTTTACAGCACATGCGGATCTCGTGCAGACGCATCGCACTTACATATAAGTGCGACGCAAATCTACAGAAAAAAAAAAGCCCATTTGAGAATATATACGTCCAAGGATTGACTTTGCCTCTCGTGCACCTTGTCCCGATATTCTCCAATGAGCACGAAGTTATAAAAAAACGCCAAACCATTTTTTTCTCACCACATGCTAGCTTCACTAAAAGTGCAGTAGCCTTTTCGACCATAGGAAAGAGTGCCGAGGTGCGGAGAAAAGAGCGGCCCGCGCCCACCTCTAGAAACACGCTCTCCCCGTGCGAGTGGGACGGCCCAAGAGAAACCAGCCTTGCGCCTGCGATCTCGGTAGCCATGCCCCCGCAAGCCCACTACCATTTTCTGGCTGACTTTAGACATGCATTGCAGCAGCCATGGGCACTAGCGCTAGCGCCAGAGTTCCATTTAGTGTATATTTAGGTAACTCTATGAGCGTGGGAACGGTGCTGCAAACACGTTGTTCTTGGCTGCAGTTTCGAAATCTGTTCTATGGCCGCTATGACAGGCTGTTGTGTGACACTGTGAATTAGTTCACATGCGAAAGGCCAGTGGTTATTTCACTTCCCTCATAACACGAGCAAAGAAAAAAGTCACAGCTTTGCCTCAAAAGCGAAGCAATGAACGTGATAGCAACAAATTGGAAGATCATTCGTTGAATGGCAAGCAGATCTAAACATTCCCAACGTTTCTTGCGCACAAATGACGCACGAAACGTACTCACAGGTACAGATGTACGCGAATAAGCGTCTGAGTTGTTACTTCGCTGTGTCTGAAAACCGCGCCTTTTTCGCAAACGGAGACTGTGCAACGATTGCAGTGACCTTTGCGCGCATGGTAACTGCAACAGAATCGTTCCAGTGAAAACCAATGGCCAGCCAAGACATATGATCCTACCCACTGCGAGATAAGGGCGCGCGAGTGAGCGTCCAGCTACCTCCTCTCCGCGAGGTAAAGTACGCGTGGGAGATGAGAGCGCGCGCCGCCCTATCGTGACGATGTGGCGACGCGCGCTCATTGCGCCATCTTGCTGGTAATGCTGTAAACGCGATAGTTTACCTCGAGATGCCCGTCAATAGCGTTAAGTGGTAGATATCAATAGCTTGTCGTTTAAACGTTGAAGGAGGTACTCTTCCGTGGCTCAGTGATGAACGCCTTGCATTCGCGATTCAGAAGTTACACGTTCGATTTCGTGCGCCGGAGTCTTTTTCGCAATTATTTTTCTTTTTCGTTCTTGCGTTTACACATATATAGATACTTATACATATACAGTGAGTGACGCCGATGTCGACGCTGACGCTGGCGGCAAAATCCAGCGGAGAGTGTCCCTATAATATCGCAATAAAAATGGGAAGCACAAGTGAAACATGACCACTGGCATCCGATTACGGCACAAATATATACAAGTTTAGTTGCTGACTTGTCCAGCATCTGGCCATGAATTTTTAATCGCTGGCAGTAAGCATAAAACACTTAGATTGTCTCGGTATAGCTGCATCGTATTATCACCGCGTGAAGCTGCTTTTACAAATAGGGTGCTTTGCGTTATGCTGTGCGGAGGGAACAGGTGGTTCTGCTACCTTGCCGATAAGCTTAGTCAAGTCAATCTTAGCTCATGCTAAATAAGCATAGTGAAAACAATTAATAGTAACTGATAGAAATCAATACTGATTGACAATCACTGATAGCAATTAAGCCACGGTAATAAACCAGGGTATGCTTTAATAAAGCCTATTAAAGCCAGTATGCGACAGCGTAATTTAGTTTGGACAAGATATTTTAGTGCTACTCAGTGTCTATCTATACTGACCGACACTTATTGAGCGGGATTAGGCAACATTAGTGGAGATTATGTCGCATCACGCTAATTCAGTCCAAGATGACATGGCATAGCATGGGGTAGATTAGACTCGACTAGGCAATGTTTTGGGGGGGGGGGGTTAAGCATGACTAAATAAATGCGGCGATGGCGTAGTGGTTAGAGCATCCGCCTCGCATGCAAGAGGTCCGTGGTTCAAATCGCGGTACCGCGCAGTTCCCAACCGGATTAAAAAAAAAATCCGCGTGTTGATGGAACTGCATTAAGAGGCCTGGGGTGCGGCCTCACCGGCAAACACCGCCGAGAACGCACTCCCTCACCAGAGAAGGATTGGCCACCCTGGTGCAGTATCTGGCCACTACCTCCCACATGCTTACGTCAAATAACTCACGGCCCTAGTCCCCAGCAGCTGCGAAGCAACTGACCACGGCGGCGGTCAGATCTGCAACGCAGCAGAGGGTGCTAAGAATCTCTGGATCCGGACAGGCCGCCATTGGAACCTGAACTTGGCCACGTTTAACGCTAGAACCTTATCTAGTGAAGGAAGTCTAGCTGTACTATTCGAGGAGCTAGCGGGTGTTAAATGGGATATAATAGGCCTCAGTGAGGTTAGGAGGATAGATGAGGCCTATACGGTGCTACAGAATGGGCACGTCCTTTGCTACAGGGGCTTGGCAGACAGAAGAGAACTGGGAGTGGGGTTCCTAATTCACAGAAACATAGCTGGCAACATAGAAGAATACTATAGCATTAATGAAAGGGTGGTAGGTATCGTAATTAAACTGAATAAAAGATACAAAATAAAGGTAGTACAGGCTTACGCGCCTACATCCAGCCATGAAGACGCTTCAGTTGAAAGCTTCTATGAAGACGTGGAATCGGCAATGAGTAAGGTAAAAACACAGTATACTATAGTGATGGGCGACTTTAATGCAAAGGTAGGGAAGAAGCAGGCTGGAGACCAGGCAGTAGGAGATTATGGCATCGGCACTAGAAACGCCAGAGGAGAGCTACTAGTAGAATTCGCAGAACGCAATAATTTACGGATTTTGAATACCTTCTACCGAAAACGAGAAAACCGCAAGTGGACATGGAGGAGCCCTAATGGCGAAAATAAGAACGAAATAGACTTTATAATGAGTGCACACCCTGGAATCGTGCAGGATGTGGAAGTGGTTGGCAAGGTACGATGCAGTGACCATAGAATGGTACGGTCTCGAATTCGCCTAGACTTGAAGAAGGAACGACAGAAACTGATACGCAAGAAGCCAATCAATCAGCTAGCACTGAGAGGGAAAGTACAGGAATTCAGAGTGTCGCTGCAGAACAGGTACTCGGCTCTTAGTGAGGAAACCAACCTTAGCGTAGATACAATGAATGATAATCTGACGAGTATCATTACGGAGTGTGCAGTGGAAGTTGGAGGCAAGGTAGTTAGACAGGACACTGGCAAGCATTCGCAGGAAACAAAGAACCTAATTAAGAAGCGTCAAATCATGAAAGTTTCAAGTACAACAGACAAAATAGAACTGGCAGAGCTTTCGAAGTTGATTAATAGACGTAAGGTATGCGATGTAAGAAGGTATAACATGGAGAGAATTGAACACGCTCTGAAAAATGGAGGAAGTGTCAAAGCATTGAAGAGGAAACTTGGGATAGGCAAAAGTCGGATGTATGCACTAAGGGACAAAGAAGGCAAAATAACTACCAATATGGATAGGATAGTTAAAATAGCGGAGGAGTTTTACAGAGATCTGTACAGTAGCCGAGACAACCACGACCTTAATACTATAAGAACTAGCAGTAACCCAGACGACACCCCACCGGTAATGATAGAAGAAGTCAGAAAAGCTTTGGAGAGCATGCACAGAGGCAAAGCTGCTGGTGAGGATCGGGTAACATCAGATCTGCTGAAAGATGGAGGACAGATTGTGTTAGAAAAACTAGCCACTCTATTTACGAGGTGTCTCCTGACGGGAAAAGTACCAGAGTCTTGGAAGAACGCTAACATCATCTTAATACATAAGAAAGGAGATGACAAGGACTTGAAGAATTACAGGCCGATCAGCTTGCTCTCTGTAGTATACAAGCTATTTACAAAGGTAATTGCTAACAGAGTAAAGAAAACATTAGAATTCAATCAACCAAAGGAACAAGCAGGATTTCGAACAGGCTACTCAGCAATTGACCACATTCATACTATAAATCAGGTAATAGAGAAATGCTCAGAGTATAACCAACCACTATACATAGCCTTCATAGATTACGAGAAGGCGTTTGATTCAGTAGAAATATCATCCGTCATGCAAACACTGCGGAATCAGGGCGTAGATGAAGTATATATAAACATTCTGGAAGAAATCTACAGGGGATCAACTGCTACCATAGTGCTTCATAAAGAAAGCAACAGAATACCAATCAAGAAGGGTGTAAGGCAGGGGGACACAATTTCCCAATGCTATTTACCGCGTGCTTACAGGAGGTTTTCAGAAGCCTAGAATGGGAGCAGTTAGGGATAAGAGTCAATGGAGAATACCTTAGTAACCTGCGCTTCGCCGATGACATTGCATTGCTGAGTAACTCGGGGGACGAATTGCAACTCATGATTATAGAGTTAGACAAGGAGAGCAGAAAGGTGGGTCTTAAAATTAATCTGCAGAAAACGAAAGTAATGTACAACAACCTCGGCAAGGAGCAGCGCTTCGAGATAGGTAATAGTGCACTTGAAGTTGTAAAAGACTATGTCTACTTAGGGCAGGTAATAACCGCAGAGCCGAACCACGAGATTGAAGTAACTAGAAGAATAAGAATGGGGTGGAGCACATTCGGCAAGCACTCTCAAATTATGACAGGTAGATTGCCACTATCCCTCAAGAGGAAGGTATATAACAGCTGTATCTTGCCGGTACTTAGCTACGGAGCAGAAACCTGGAGACTTACAAAGAGGGTTCAGCTTAAATTGAGGACGACGCAGCGAGCAATGGAAAGAAAAATGGTAGGTGTAACCTTAAGAGACAAGAAGAGAGCAGAGTGGATTAGGGAACAAACGGGGGTTAAGGATATCATAGCTGAAATCAAGAAGAAGAAATGGACATGGGCAGGGCATGTAGCGCGTAGACAGGATAACCGCTGGTCATTAAGGGTAACTGACTGGATTCCCAGAGAAGGGAAGCGGGTTAGGGGGAGACAGAAGGTTAGGTGGGCAGATGAGATTAAGAAATTTGCGGGTATAAATTGGCAGCAGCAAGCACAGGACCGGGTTAACTGGCGGAACATGGGAGAGGCCTTTGTCCTGCAGTGGACGTAGTCAGGCTGATGATGATGATGATGATGATGATGATGATGATGAAATAAATCTGTGTTAAGCTAATCCTGAACAAGTCAATGTTGAGTGAAATGAGAATGACTGGTCGTTTGGATTACTGCTTATGGTCACATTAAGCCGATCATTTTAACATTTATTAAGCTAGATTAAGGTAATCCTACTATTGAACCATCTAATTATGTGTAAGATGAGATTTCCAAGCCAGTTGGATGACACAGTATGGCCACAATGAGGCAATGTTGATAGAGGCGGAATTAGCTAATCCGCATCAAGATAATCACCAGCAATTTGATTTGGAGTGAGTTGAGATTGTCCAGCCCACTGGATGCTGGATCATGGTTATCTCAAACCCATCCGGATTTAGTCAGATTAAGCTAATACAAATTAGGATTACCTTGAGCAAGTCTCTTATCAGTAACTTGTGATTGCCTAGCTATTTAGAGGACAGTATGACCACAATAAAACAATAAATATTATGCTAGATTATTCTAGCTTTGATTAAGCCAGATTAGGCTAATCTGAACGAATTTAATGTTGAACCACCCATATTGAGCAAATACAGTTTGTCAGTTGGATGGTAGAGTGGCCATAAAACAGTGGGGATTAAAGTGGATTAAGCTAGTCCGCATTAGGTTAATCAAGCAAGTGAATCAAGGTTAATCAAGCAAGTGAATTTCGAGTGGGATTGCCCTGCCTATTGGATGCCTGAGCATGGCCATGTTAAGCCGGCCCGAACTAAAGTGTATATTGAGGTAATACGAATTGAGCGAATTATATAGAAATTTATTTTTAGTAAGTTGAGATTTCCTAGCCAGTTGAATGACTAAGTATCACAATAAGGAAATGTGGATTAATCCATAATAAGTTAATACACATTAAAGGGACCGAAACCTGCCTAGAACATGAAATGAGAGGGCTGCACACATGAAAAATTGTCCCACATAGTGACTCAAGCTAACCCTGTTTTCTCGTGAAGAGTGTAGTTATATTTTTATTTCTTCATTGAAAATCTTGAAGATAGCTTGTGGCACCACCTGATGGCAGATACTTCAATTATCTGGTGTGCCCTGTCACGTGATCATTGTACACTGTCAACAATTTTCCTGTCAGTATTCAGATATTGTTTGTGTCTTTATAGAAACAGATATTACTTCATAAAAATCACATATAGGCCAGCGTTAGTAGTATGGAATAAAGTAAGTGGCGCTGCTTTCGCATGACGTATTTATCCCATGCTCGTCAGCACGCCTTGAGCAACGTTTCTGCGCGCTCATGAAACCGTGCACGCAGTTTCCGGGTCGCTAAGATTTTGGAGTGACGTGGCTCTTCTATTAAAAATTTGTCTCAAAAATGACGTGTACTGCTAGTCGACATGGCCACGCAATGGCCGTGCTCATACGCAGCGACATTTTCAATGACTTCGCTTGGCTCGTGTGTCGAGAGAGAGTAACGACGACGAGACAAGCCATCCACGACACAGACACAATAACATTGTGTGCAGGCGTGTCTCATTGTCTCATCGTGACGACTCCTTATTTTCAAAGATAGCTGTAAAGCTCAGAATAAACGTGGTTAAGCGTAGTTACAGGAATTCTTGCGAAAGCAGAACGACGACAACATGCACAAGTCGCCAGAAAGGCTATACCGGCATCGCTATTAATTCGAAGCGTTGCTGGATGAAAGGGCTCATCTGTGTTCAGAGCATTTCAGATAGAAAAATACTGCTTATAAATTGACTACGCGCTTTTGGGATTAGGTATTGCAGCTACTACGAACACTACGAAGGGCAAATTTTTTGTCACGCCGAAAAAAAAAACTGGCTCGAAAAAAATCACTTTAAGCTAATCACGACAAAGTGAATTTGGATGGAGTTAAGATTGTCTAGCCTTTTGGATTCCGGAGCATGGTCACGTTAAGGCCGTCCAGAATAAGCCACATCAAGGTAATCCGAATTAAGCTAATTTTGAGGAAGTTTCTTATCAGTAAGTTTAAATAGCCCAGCCATTTGGATGACTGAGTATGGTCACAATAAGACAATAGAGATTAAGTCGGAATAAGCTAATACGAAAACGTATTTCTAAACCAGCAATTTTGATTAAATACAGTTTGTCTAGTCAGTTGTATGATAGAGTATGGCCACGAACAGTGTAAATTAAGTCGGATTAAGCCAATCCACACTAAACTAATCACACGTAAGCGAATTTAATCGGAGTGAGATTGTCTTGCCTGTTAGATGCCTCAGCATAATCACGTACCTTAAGCTAGCCAGGATTAAAGAGGATCAAGCAAACCCTTATTGAGCTAATCCCAAAGAAATCTATTATGAGTAAGCTGAGATTGCATATTCAGTTGAGTGACTGAGTATGAACACATTAAGGCAATGTAGATAAAACCGGATTAAGGTAATTCACATTATGCTAATCATGAACAAGTGAATTTGGAGTGAGTTGAAACTGTCTAGTCTGTTTTATGGCCCATCCACATTAAGCTAAACTGAATTAAGTTACGCTACTTCGATTTATGTGTTAACACTAGTCATTTATGTTGTAAATAGTTGCCATGCTAGTATTGGTGGCCAACAAGACAAAAATATCCGCCATTGAAGCTTCAAACCTTGGTCATGTGTGTCATGGCGCACATGACATACATGACATGATTTTCTTGTTGGGACCGGTCAGTTATGGTAGTTATGGCTTCTTATCATGTCGTGTCTATTTTTGTAGGTGCCAAATAATAAAGTGGCTCTCCATGGCTGGGTGATGTATGTCATGGCAACGCCTCCTAAAAAAACTATGCCTGGAACGTCGCTCTCTTTTCAATTGGGAGCCTCCTGCCAGCACGCAATCTCGGAGGCCATTCCGCCTACCTGGTATTGCGACCGCTCGCCTCCGTACCACTCGGTCACGGGACATAACCGTGCCACTCTGTCATCTGACATCACGGCTGCTCGGAGGCAACTGTGAGAGCATTGCTGTCTTCGCAGGGGGCGGCCGTTGGAGACGCTCGTCTTCGTACCGAAATAGGAGGGTAAAATCAGAGGGTAGGGCAGCGCGTTCGTGGCTTACGTTCCAGGCATAATTTTTTAGGAGGCGTTGGTCATTGCCTACATGACATGTATGATAAGGTTTTCGTGTTTTGATCAGCTATTTATTCTATAGGTAATCTCTTATCATGCTGTGACGTCCCCGCAAACACGGACTGAACCCCGCTCCTTTAAAGATGTGTACGCTCGTTTCTCAAACCCACGCATAAAAAAAAGGAAAAGAAAACCTTCGGTGTAACGAATGGGCATTCCGGAGTGGCGTACCGGAAGGATTATTTCTACTATTCTCACGGGCTCCCCCGCGCAAACACGAGGACCGGGCGGCGCCTTGTCGTCTACAGACCGTGTGACAGTGTACGGTGGAGATAATCCGCGCGCACCCTTCAGATTTGTGGCATGGGGGAGCAGCAGAGCACCTTTTCTTGGTTCGGGGAATACGACGCTGCCGCAGCGCCTGTGCCGGGTCCAGTATGACTTTCCGTCAGCCTCCGTGGCTCCAGGGCTCGTTACTGCAATCTGCGCGGATGGCCACCCCCGGCAGTGAACGACGAAGAAGCGGCGGCTACGGAGAATTTCGCGGGAGACACTGAGCTGCATGGAAACGTTGAGACTTGGTCTGGACATCGGCTCACCAAGTACCGGAAGCATCGGGACCATTGTTCACCCGTAATTAAAGTGTCTTCGGACGGCTCGCCCATCACTCTCCCTGAGGCTTGAGTTTGTACATTGTTACTTGCTCGGCTTTGTTTGGGAGAGGGTTTTCTACTGGTGTAGGCCGCGGGGGCGGCCGCCGAAGATGACACACTCGGACTCAGAAGAAAAGATATGCCGCGTGGAGCGGCGACTGGTTTGGTGCCCCGGTATGGTGGAGTCGGGTCCTACAAAAAGGGGCTACGAGACGATACGAGGGGGTCAAAGATACGATGCGAAGAGAGTCCGAGATACGATGCGATGAGCTCGAGATGGTAGAGAGACGGAATGGAAAAGGAACATAACGGTGTGAAGAGATAGCAATGACAGTCGATGGGATGATGACTCAGGCAGAGAATATGACGAGGAATGAAAGTTAGAGACGGGAAACGAGAAAACGAGTGATTGCGGGACGTTATGAAAGAAGATTAAGATGGAAATCGCCGAGAGAGACAACAAAGACGACGAAGACGGTGAAGACTGACCACATGGACCATTCGTGAGGCGAACTTCACCTCCTTTACGTAAACGAGCTTTGCGGGAAGGGATGCGGCATATTGAGGCATTGCGCGGTTTTATTAATTAATGACTTCATCATTTGTGTCGGCCTGTGTTTAATTTGTATCGTCGCACCATTGTATTGTCAAAGTTATTTCCCTTATGTATCCTGCGTCGCACGTCGCGAGTGTGTAAATATTGTGTTATATTAATTTTGTGTAGTGGTTGATGTACGCGGGTATACGATGTTTGCAGTTAGTATTAAATTTAATGAATCAGTAAACAGAAACAGGTCGTAGCGTCTCTTACTTCCCGGCCCCAGCTCGAATCCATGTATGTGGAAAGTGATTGAGACACGTAGCCAAGAGGGAACCGGATAGACAAGGGGCTGAGTGGTCTTCCCTCTCTTTGGTAATTGGTGGCGTAGCGGGGGACGTCTCAAGTGGTGGCAGCGGTGGGATTACTGCTGGGGCAACGGTGCGAGATTTCACCCTCGTATTAGGGAAGGAGAGGCGGCAAAATGAACGAGCAGGCTACCAAGATGACCGACAGAGACGACCCACTAGGAATGAGTGCGTTAATGTTAGCGGACATGGTTCCATCGTTTATGGGAGGTGATACGGGTTCGGATATTGGGGTTTTCTTGAAAATTTTGGAGCAGGTTGGTCGCTTGGGTGGATGGCGAGTGAGCAGCTCTGCATAGCACGATGCAAGATGGTAGGCGCGGCGCATGATTTTGCGTGGTGGGATGATGGCGTCGCTGCGGCTTCAACTTTTTCTTAGTTCAAATATTCGGCCGTCAAGAGGTTCGATACGGAGCCACTTATCTTTAAAAGGAGTGGTTTTTAAACGCGAGGGCAGGGGGCAGATGAGGAGGTGCAGTCATTTGCGAGTCGCTTGCGCATCCTCGGGACCACCACCCTGGCAAGCTCCGATATTCAGGATCCGGTGTAAGCTTCACTGCACCGCGAAATTCTAGCCGAACAATTGCTCTCGCAGTTTTTGTTAGGCCTGAGGGATCCGGTCCGCAGATTTGTTCTCTCTCGAGACCCCAAAACGTTTGACGAGGCCATTGCCATAGCGGTCAAAAAGGAACATAATGAGAAAGTGTCGAGGAGCCATTCGTTACCCATTCAATAGGTAGAAGAGGACATGGATGTTCATGAGATGCATAGCCGCCTTGACCGCCTCGAAAAACTTGTGGAGAGCTTGGCAGTACGCAATAAGGTGAAACAAAATTGGCAGGAATTCCCTAAGAAGCTCCCTTATCCCGGCGGGTGCTATAACTGTGGCAGGTTTGGTCACATTCGGCGAGAATGCCACCGGTACCGGCGACGAAATTGGAATCCGATGGGTGACAGCCGCATTCACAAAGACAAGGAGATGGTGACAAAAATTGAATCTGAAAACCTAGACGCAACTCCTCCTCATGACGGTGACGCACAGAGGTCAATCGCGACCGTAAATATTCGCGAGGAAAGAAGCTCCGTAAAAACGAGTCGCGGTTCACCGTGTGTGGATTCGGTTAGTGTAACTTCCGTGATCGAGGAGGATGTTCCGCCATTGGGTGAGTGTGTGTTTGGGGGGAACGCTGGCATGCCGGTGCCACTGGGTGAAACAAAAGTTGTCGAGATTGCTAGAGTGGACACAGACGGTTTTGCTGCGGTTTCTACCTCGAAGGTCCCACGAGACGATGAGGCATTACCAGTAGGAGTGGCAGATATGGTGTTGGATGATAATGGGTTTTCTGAGGATGCAGTTGTCGGAGTCTTGGTCGACACGGCGGTAGACCGAACGTTAGAGAGAGTAAGTGAGATTGAGGAATGCCTAGATCGCAACGGGGATGGTTTTTGTGGGGCCAAAGGGGAACTGCAGCACACTCGATGTACACCGCACAAAACCCGGACATGCGCAGCGGTCATCTTGTCAGATAGCTTCACACATGCCTCACTCCGCGACTGAGTTGAGTAGGTGGAAGTTCGGACCATCAAACGAGGGTCCGGGATTCAGAGTCAGGGAAGAAGTCTGCATACAGGTAGACGCTGAGTGCTCGGGGATCGGCTAGAGTCATAAGAGTCCACAATGTTGTATGCCATTTTATGTCCTATAATTTCTACTCGGTCATTGTGCATGTTACTTTAGTGAAGACCTTGTGTCGAAGTTTAAGTTTTTTTCATTTTGTTTTACTTTGGCTTGTACGCTTGTTTTATTTTTCTGTTGTCGTGTTTTCAAATGAGGCAGGTAGCCTCACTTGGTTATTGTGGTTTTATGTCGCTCGCGGTACCTGATGTTGATCCCTGAGTAAGTGGTACCTCCTGGGATCGATTAACATCTAATGATGGGGAAGAACATAGAGTCAGTGAATCTGAGGTAGCCGAGATCTCGCCACTTGTCGGAAAGGGAGGTGAAAAAGGGACTGGTTTAAGAAACGAGGAAGTTTAGAAAGTTCAAATTGAAATGGGTTCATGGCGTCTCCCCGCACGGAAGTGCCGCACCTCGTTAGGAGGCAGGGAGCGTCGTGATTGGTATTGATGTACAACGCCCAATGTCACAGTTGTATAGGACCGAATATACGCTACTTTCTCAGCCCGTCCGAACACGCGATTCACGTTAAAGGTCCCTTTCCTTCACCGACAGGTGCAGCAGAGGCCGGGGAGGAGATGGTACGCGAGGGCAATTCAGTATTGCTGGCTGTATGACCTAAGTTCTCCCGCCTTCCCGCTTTTCGTCTGGTTTGAAATGTTCCAGGTCTTAAAATTTTGTGCCTGTGTGAAATGAAAGTGTATTGAAATGTGTGTATCCTCTGTTCGGTTGTGCCGAGAGTGGACAGTGCAGGCGAAGTGTGTGATGTGCTCGCATGGTAGTGAACCTTCCGCATTCATGACTGAACGCTGCGTGCCAAACCATCCGACGAGAAGCTGTGACCAGTGTGCGTTTTGTCCATGCGTCATCCACGAGTTTCTGCAGTGATTCTGAAGGTTTCAAGTGTGTTGAGCGTGGTAGAAATATGGAATCAAACTGCTTCGTAATGGGTGATGATACAGCGACAATCACAGATTGGTTCCTCTCAGCGACGCGCCACCGCCAGGGCTGAATCACAAGTGTGCTGTGTTCGCATATCGTATTCCCAGGACAGCCACAATGTCTCAATTTCGCTGCGCAACTCGAAGGCTTTATGCGCCCGCATTTCTCGCGTTTGAATTTCCCCGCTGGGAAAATTCTTCTGCAAGATGAAGGGATTGTGACGTCCCTGCAAACACGGACTGAACCCCGCTCCTTTCAAGATGTGTACGCTCGTTTCTCAAACCCACGCATAAAAAAGGAAAAGAAAACCTTCGGTGTAACGAATGGGCATTCCGGAGTGGAGTACCGGAAGGATTATTTCTACTATTCTCACGGGCTCCCCCGCGCAAACACGAGGACCGGGCGGCGCCTTGTCGTCTACAGACCGTGTGACAGTGTACGGTGGAGATAATCCGCGCGCACCCTTCAGATTTGTGGCATGGGGGAGCAGCAGAGCACCTTTTCTTGGTTCGGGGAATACGACGCTGCCGCAGCGCCTGTGCCGGGTCCAGTATGACTTTCCGTCAGCCTCCGTGGCTCCAGGGCTCGTTACTGCAATCTGCGCGGATGGCCACCCCCGGCAGTGAACGACGAAGAAGCGGCGGCTACGGAGAATTTCGCGGGAGACACCGAGCTGCATGGAAACGTTGAGACTTGGTCTGGACATCGGCTCACCAAGTACCAGAAGCATCGGGACCATTGTTCACCCGTAATTAAAGCGTCTTCGGACGGCTCGCCCATCACTCTCCCTGAGGCTTGAGTTTGTACATTGTTACTTGCTCGGCTTTGTTTGGGAGAGGGTTTTCTACTGGTGTAGGCCGCGGGGGCAGCCGCCGAAGATGACACACTCGGACTGAGAAGAAAAGATATGCCGCGTAGAGTGGCGACTGGTTTGGTGCCCCGGTATGGCGGAGTCGGGTCCTACAAAAAGGGACTACGAGACGATACGAGGGGGTCAAAGATACGATGCGAAGAGAGTCCGAGATACGATGCGATGAGCTCTAGATGGTAGAGAGACGGAATGGAAAAGGAAGATAATGGTGTGAAGAGATAGCAATGACAGTCGATGGGATGATGACTCAGGCAGAGAATATGACGAGGAATGAAAGTTAGAGACGGGAAACGAGAAAACGAGTGATTGCGGGACGTTATGAAAGAAGATTAAGATAGAAATCGCCGAGAGAGACAGCGAAGACGACGAAGACGGTGAAGACTGACCACATGGACCATTCGTGAGGCGAACTTCACCTCCTTTACTTAAACGAGCTTTGCGGGAAGGGATGCGGCATATTGAGACATTGCGCGGTTTTAATAATTAATGACTTTATCATTTGTGTCGGCCTGTGTTTACTTTGTATCGTCGCACCATTGTATTGTCAAAGTTATTTCCCTTATGTATCCTGCGTCGCACGTCGCGAGTGTGCAAATCTTGTGTTATAATTTTGTGTAGTGGTTGATGTACGCGGGTATACGATGTGTGCAGTTAGTATTAAATTTAATGAATCAGTAAACAGAAACAGGTCGTAGCGTGTCTTACTTCCCGGCCCCAGCTCGAATCCCTGTATGTGGAAAGTGATTGAGACACATAGCCAAGAGGGAACCGGATAGACAAGGGGTTGAGTGGTCTTCCCTCTCTTTGGTAATCGGTGGCGTAGCGGGGGACGTCTCAATGCCATGTAAGTTATGGTACTCAACAAACGAATAAAACTGCCATTTGAGCTTCATGACCGGGCCATATATGTCATGGCGTACATGACATGAGTGACATCTTTTTGGTATTGTGAACAGTCATTTTTTTCATCCCACGCTGTTATCATGCCCTGTCAATATTAGTATACATAAATGACGGCAGCAGTGGTGGTGGCGGATGCACGCACAGTCATAAACGTTTATATTCGTTTTACAGAGAGTAGAGACCAACGAATTCATATGATCTGATGTCACGCATTGGGCGAACTGGACTTCGTCTTACTCCTAGCGGCTACCTGCGACGTGGGCATTACGGCAGCAGTGGTGGTGGTGGATGAACGCACAGTAAAAACTCCGTTTATCTTCGTTTCCCAGGTTGGTGCTAGCGCTATCTCATAGCCTAATATGGTGTTTTGGTTTCGATTTAATTGATGCCAGATTCGGTTTCATGTAAGGTATTTTCGCTCGCAGGGGGAGCTACCCTGTGTATATATGCGTGACATTGTATGTAATAAACGAGTTCCTGCTTAGCTACCGGCTGCTGTGTACGTCTTGTCGGCCGGCGCTTCAGCGCCGTGCCCTGTGTTCTCCGTAGGGCGCGTCTGCCGCACGATACTACACCTAGCTTGTGTAATTTCTTTTTATTACGCCACCGCTGCTGCGTCTGCCGCCTTCTTAACTGATTTGCGCAAAAAAGTGAAGTACAAAAGGAATACACCTGGACACAGCGCACACTAACGACTGGAACTTTATTGGAAAAAACAGACATGTATATGATGTTACGAGAACACGTGTGATGAAAGAAAGAAAATGATTAGATGAACAGACAGAATGATTAGATAATGCTACCTTACCGCATTTGGTGTGTACTGTTGTTTTGTACTGCCTTTTCTTTCTGTGTTCGTACGAGCCTTTATCTGCCGAAATGCCTGTGAGTGGTGTGTGCCCAGCCTGCAGTGAGGCCTTGCTATCTGACGGTCGTCTGTTGAGGTGCACCGATTGTGAGTTCGCCTACCATTTGGGGAACTGGTCCGCCTGGGCTGAGGGCACATTCAAAGTCAAGGGAGAGGCGAAGTGCAGCTCATGGCGCGGCATAAATTGTCGTCCAGCGAAATCTAGGGGAGCGGGACGAAAGGCCTATATGGAACCTGAGCTCGTTGCTGGTCTGGCTGACATCGTCAAGAGGCTGATGCTCTCGCGGGTGTGCCATCTCAGATAAACGAGCTCGAGAAATCGATTGAGTGCATTTCCGGCAATTATGAGAGAAATTTTGAGTAAGTACGTGCAGCAAGATATGGAAACTGGCAGCTATGAAAGTGTGTCAAAGCCCTTGAAAAGAAAGCATGCCGCGACAATTCATAGGTGAAAGAAGCGACATCAGCCCTGAATAATCCAGAGGTGCACAGTATAAAGCGTAATATTGAAGTTCATGGTGTTCAGAGCATAGAGTTTCCTAAAATTAACTAGAGGGCACTCTGGCACTGCGATCGTTCAGCGACCATAGGAATGACGGACATTTGCCTAGTCTTCGTACTTGTGGGCGGCGAATCATACTTGCGGCTTCGTTTATTACTGTGTTTCGGTTTTCTTTTGAAAGAAAGATTCAACTCTTGAAATTCGCGACCCAATTCAGAAAGGTAAGTCTAAACGAACAAAATGGTGAAGCGCAACCGCTGAACATTTGCTAATATTTGTTCCGTAAGAAAACAGCTCCAAGCCACACGAATAGACACGGAGCCAAAAGCAGGCCAGAAGTACGAATGTTAGACAAATGTGTGTACTACCCATCATTACCATGCTCGCTGAAGTGCCTTGCGTTGCAGCTCCCATAGACACTAGTGCCAGAGTTCCCTCTAGTGTATATTTTTGAAACTCTATGGTTCAGAGGACTCTAAATGAAAACCTGCTCGCAAAGCTTAATGGCATCGCAAAGTCTGTCAATCTTCCTGAACGGAGTGCGAATGATGTTGACGCCGTTCAGAAGCTTCCTGCTAAACCTGAGTAAGAGCCTGACACAATAGTTCGATTTGTGCGGCAGTCTATACAAGACGTTTGGCTAGATAGCAGAAAGGCCCAAAAACAACCTGAAATCAACAGTAACTATATTGTTGAGAACATGACAACGCAACAAAGGGACCTCCTGTGCTGTGCGCGTACATGGGCGGCCGAAAACGACTATCGTTTCGTCTGGCACTCCAATGGGCGGATTGTAGTTCGGAAAGCAGAGGGAGCTAGATCTATTGTAATCGTAAGTGAAAGCGAATCACTGGAGCTGGGTGACTCATAGGTCACAGTCGCGTTTTTTTGTAGATTCCTTCTCAAAATGGCTCCCCAACCAACCAATGCTGATCCGGTCGAGCTTGTAAATCATGGCTATATTGACATCAACATAAGTATAAACGGCTTTCATTTAAACCAGTAATCTGGAAGGAACAAGTACGATGAAATGAAATGTCTTTTCTTTTAAGTTATATGAGTTTTCCCTTCCATGTTCTAATGTTTACGGAAACCTGGCTCGCGACGCAGAAGCCCTTTTGTGTGCCTGCTTATCAATGCCATTGTCTGAACAGAGAAAACAGGTGAAGGGATGGAGTGTGCTGCCTCCTCATGCTTAGGGGATGTGACTGTGAAATTCCTTCGGCATTTAGGCGTGTCACGCGGACTACGAAGCGATTACTGTGAAGTGTTGTCCGTTTGCGTATTGTGTGTGCTACCGCCCACCGGAACGAGATTTATCTAATTTATTATCCTTTCTCGAAGCACTTTTGCTATTGGTTGATGACCTCAAGTGCACGGTGAATATTGTTATTACAAACAATGTAAAAAACCAAGACAGTGCTTGTAGAAGTTAATCATCCTAAAACAACTTATAGTAGGATACAACACCCGAAAACCAAAGTAGTGGGAAGTGGCACGATGTCGCACAAACTATGGGAAGCAAATGGTGTATTGCCAGCTACCATGACTGAAACCAGTTTCAGAAAACAAATGGCGTCGACATTGAAGTCAAAATAGTAAGTCAAAATGTTCTTTCATATTATTATACCCTTTTTGTATACATACGTTCAAGGTTCGCGATGGGTTACTTTGTTGTTTTTTTAAAGGTGTATTTTTTCACTTAGCCAAAAGCTATTTCACACTTGTTTTTTATTTCGCCCTATGCTGTTATACCAGGGTTATAAAGTTTCTGCTAACGTGTGTCAATAACTCTTCTGCACCTTTTCAAACTGTTCTATATTAATAATATTATTTGTTCTATTCACTGCCTGCTGCTGTTCTCCCAGAAAAGGGCTGTCACCTCGTCAAGCTACTCACTGCAGTAGGTTTTTGTGACAGCTCCTACCTTTCTTCAAAAGAGGAATAAACTTGATTTGATTAATTTAAGTTAATAAAACGGTCGTTAAGACATAACGACTGTGTCATGGTGCACATGACATCCATCATGACAAACATCATGACATGATTCTCCTGTTATGACCAGTCATTCAAGTTAGTCATACGCTCCTATCAGACCGCGTCATCTTATCACTTGTGTAGTTTTGCTACACAAGTGGGCGTGAGAGCTCCATGACCGGGTCCTGTATGTCATGATATATACGACATGCATGACAAGGTTTTCGTGTCATGACCAGTCACGTGCATTTTTCTTACGCTCTTATCATACCATATGTCAATTTTGGTATACATGAAGCGTACCTCTTGTGTATGCTTTTAGTAGTGGGTGACTGGCTTTAAAGCATGAAGTAATTATGATAATCGCATGTATTCTTACGCCCGATGGCGATGCACGCTTGTACCACGCACTATTAATTAGTGCAATATTTCATATTTTATGTCAAGCAAGTATCCAATACGCGTGCGTTTGTAAAGCATGAAAGTTGCTTTCACTGAGTTTCCAGGCAGAGGAAGTTATTTTCAATGCATTTACAAGCAGACGAGCTGTTGTGTGGCACAACACCCGCTTCCCACGCAGACGACCTGGGTTCGATCCCCATTTAAACTCAGAATTTATTATAGTTCATTTTATTTGCATCTTTCTCGATTTTTAGGCCACGCACAAGATGATTTCTCGGTCCCAACCGACAACGACGACACCGACGCCGGAATTTCTGCGAAGCGAGCTCATTAACGCTTTCGCGTTAAACATTTTATGAGATGGGAGGCGGGTTTGATATGCTGCCTCTGACTACGTCACTGTCATGTAGGGAAAGCTGTTTCAGCTTCACCAAAGGGGAACTGAAAATAGCGAAGATAAAGTTTCATCTTCCCTCCTCTTCCCAGCACGCCCGGTGTCAATTCCCTATACGGCATGCAGGGAAAGATGTTACAGCACCGCTAACGCCATCAGCTATTTCTTGGCCTAACTGTAGCTTCCTTCATTTTTAGTGGATCGGTTGCAAGAGTGGTTTATCCAATTTCCGTGGCGCATACCAATTTGTATTTTGGATGGTGACTACATGGCCAACCGTGACATCAGATGCCACCTCGACCCTATATAGGGTGATTCGCACATCATTATTAAGGCGTGTTTTGTCGTCCTTGTGTCGTCATGATCCCATGATAGGATGACGTCATAAGGCGAAGTTACACCGCGACTGCATGACACACCTTGACGTCAGAAGATGCCGACATGCCCAGAACCTAAGGTGCTGCGCACCTAAATAAAGGACATGCTGTATATGACTTTGGTTGGTCGCTACGTGAGAGTCGTTGAGACGCGCGCTAATGTAAGCGTTTTCTGATGTACTAAAACTCGCTATAATTTAACGCGTCCTCCCACTAAACGCACCTGTACGATTACATCATAGATTACTTCTCTTTGCAGCAGCCGAACGCGTTCTCATGACGTCAGACATGTGTACGCATACATTAGACGGGCCGGCTCCAGAGTAACTCCCCGGTAGCTAACCTAACCTAACCAAACATCTTATCTACCAGCTAAAATGTTCAGGGCTGTATAGCAATTGTTTAGAATAGCGCTCCGGTGTTGCGTATATATCAACAATCGAAAAATCCAACTGCTTTCGTCATCATGAAAATGTGCAGATGTGACACTTATGTCAGTGCCATGGTTGCGAATGCACAAAATAATAAATAAATAAGCAAATAAAAATTCATAGAAAAACACGTAGCTTGCAATAGAAGTTGACTTCTGCGAATTTTTTTTGGAACTTCTGCGGTACTTTTTTCAGATGCGAAGCAGCTCTTTGACTAGTCTGTGTAACGCTGTCCCTCCGTACAAACGCGTCGCGCGCCACAGGTGGTGGCGTGGTGCCAAGTAGGTCACGCCACTGCTGCACAATGACATCACGCTCCCCTCGTAGTGCACGCTGACGTCACTCTCTCCCACGCCTGCCGCGCGCTCGCCGCGGCACTCGCAGAGGCCGCCTTATCCGATCGCCCGAAACCAACGTTACTAGAACCCGCAACACTTGCCGCGACCCCCGCTCGCTACACCGCCAAATCGTTGGTTCACACGCAATAAACCTGACACGCGCCAAACGTATGTCTTGAGACATGTTTGTACGTGTCGACCAAAAGACCTACGCCAACTTTCGCTTCAAACAATTCTTCCAGTGCTCACCGCAGTACTTGCATTTGCGCCGTTCAACCCGTGATGCCACCCGCGCGTAACGCTGAGGATTTGCATCACATCAGGGTTCTGTTTGGGGAGATGATGATGATGATGATGATGATGATAGTGGTGGCCTAAAAGCATGTTCGGGGAGATGGTGGATATGGTCCAAGTAATTTTTTTCTTTTCCATCTTCTCAATGTTTTTGTTGGTACGCTTACCCTAAGCTGGCGCAACCAAGGAGGATTAAAAAAAAATCCCCTTTGGGCACAACCCATAATGGAGGATCGGCCATAAAATGCGCAGTGCCTTTTCTTTACTTCTTTTGTATTTTCTCTCTCCTCTCTGAATTTCTCGCTTCCTCTGTTTTTTTCTCTCTGTAGTCATCGTCTTAGCCCTCAAAGTTGTTGCATGCTGCAACGGAGAAATCGGCGCGAAGCAGAAGATGGAGATGATAAACAAGATAAGACGAGATCCTTGACGATGTGGCGCATACCCACGCTGGGAGATTGGCCAAGAACCGGGTAGATTTCATGAATTTCTTCTTTAATAACAGATTGAAGTTAATCCATTTACGAGAAATAAAAGAAAGATGCAACAAGACAAATTTGATGGTTGAATTGTAAATAATCTGTAGTGTAATGCGATAAAGCGTCGTATTTGATTTAATATGAATTTGAAAATTTCATAATCTACCGAACAATGATTTCAGCACGTAAACCTCTTTGAACTTTTACGAACTCCTGCAATGCGTCAACCATCTTCCCATCGCTGTGGCCTAGACACAAAGCTTCGAAAGAAAGCTTATTTTCAGCATTTAAATCTATTCCGAGAAGGTGGCAAACGGTACCTAAAGTGTTTTTACGTAAGGCAGAGAATCTCTTACGATAAATGAGATAATGTTCAGTTGACTCATTTACTCCACAAAAAGGACAATGAGGGGAGGCTGCCAGACCAGCTCTGTGTAAATGTAAATTCAGCTGTGTAATTTGACAGCGCAGTCTAGTGATTGCGACTTCCGTTCCTCGCGTTTGACATATTTTACTATTCCAATGGTATAACAAGTGCTTGAATTATGGTGCTGCTGTTAGTGAAGGTGTAGAAAATTTCTCTAACGGTAGTTTTCTTCTTAATCTAGCGCCTATAAAGAATTTCGATGCCGGTAATACATCAATAATAGGCCCATTTAAAAATGACTTGGCCAACGCATCTGCCATTTCATTCATATAAATGCCCTTATGTCCAGGAACCCAGGCCAGTTTGATCAGATTGAGATGCGAGGGAACTAATGGTTTGAAAGCACTCTGAGCATGCGAGTTCTCATCTACAGTAAGGGAGGCACATACTGATAGTGAATCTGTTAAAACTATTGCGGTTCTTACTGAAGCACTTATTTTACGGAGAGCTAGAAATATTGCGAAAAATTCTGCTTCAAATGTGGGCACAAAATCGGGAAGTCCAAGCGAAAAGGCCCAGTCTAGGGCAGGAGAAAAAATACCACTGTCGTCAATGAAGGGGAAGGTGAAGGGATTGCGCGCGGGTTGCTGATGATGATAGTTTTCTGCTCTCGAAGCTTGGTTCAAACTGCTCAGCAACTGTTCAAAAGAACAGCAGCATCAACATTAGGCATATTTGGTGGCGCGTCCGCAGCAGCCGTACCGATGCAGCCGGCTAACCATTTTCAATAACAGGCCGAGTCTCTACGGCTGCTGCGGACGCGTGACTAAACACTCTATTGTGGCGGAGGGGCATGGAAGGAAGGGTCTCATCAGCTCCACTCACATAAAATCTACTGAAAGGGTCGAAAAATGTATGCAGTGTGCGCCGCTGTTTTCCAAAGCAAAATCTTTCATTCCGTCATTCGCCACCGATCTACCAACGCACCATCGTTTTGTTTTACGAGGAACCTTTCTGTGGTGCGTACTGCGTTCATTGGCGTTGGCAGGATTTTGCCTTGGAGGGAGGTGCAACCCCGACCTTTATCAACGCCGACTAAATTTCAAGGCCGAAAGGCTGCCGCAGTGACGTCAGAGGTTGGGGGCCCAGTTGCCCAACTGAACATGCTCAGTAAGACTTTTTTTTCCACATTTTTTATTCGGCCCAATTAAGCCGCAGCAGCTGCGAGAGCGGGAGCGTTGATTCTCCTAAAACGTGAACGAAACACAGGCTTTCCGCCGCGTTCGCGGCTTAACTGGGCCCACACCCTCTGACGTCACTGCGGCAGCCTGTCGGCTTTGAAATTTAGTCGGCGTTGCCTTTATTATAGTGGGAGAGGGGTGGCACTGGTGTGGCGTTGGGAGGGGGGAAGGTGTGCTCGTGTAGTTTAAGGGGGACAAACGCCCCATTTGCACCCCCTGCCAGTGCCTATGCATACCCGCTTATAATGGACACACACGTCCCCGATTCAATTCACTGTTAGGCAGAGTAAGAACAACAACCCGAGAGAAGGCAGGGAAATTAACCAGGCACATGTCCTGTTGGCTCGAGGAGGGGCCGCCGAGCCTACAATCTGCGAATAACTATTCCATTGTGCTAACAATCGAACGAGCAGAAGTGCTGCTTCGACACGATCTAAGCGCCTTTTTTAAAATTAACGGGTAACGAGAAGAAATAGGTTCGACTAGAAAATAATTGGCGTGTAGTTTTTTCGCTTTTTATATAGACGAAATAGCTGGTGTCCATTACGGGAATTCATTAATATGAGTTTTACGCAACAAGATTTACCCACCACGCACGCACAAGGAAGCCTAAAAGCACTTTCGGTAAATGTGCCGGACACGGACTTTTTTGTTATTAAAACAACGGCACTGTATAGTCATCCGTCATATAAAAATCGCCTTATATCCCGACGTGCTCTTCATATGAAGGAGCATTTTTTCGCGGGGTTCATCCTCGATCCCACCGGACAGTTGAATGCCTCGGCGAAGACCGGAGAATTCTGAGCCACCTTGTTACAGTCGAGCCCGAGAGGGTCCCGGCGACCGGTGCTCTTACACGACAGGAAGCAGAGCGTCATGAAGAAGACCTTGTCATACGGAAGCTTGTCACTCAGGGCTAGCGGTTCGCTTCTGTTCCGCACATGGGCCTTCATGAGGGCCGTGTAGGCTATCGCGGTGGCTGGTATCTCGGGAAAGATGCTCTTGCCCACATCGGAGAGGCAGGAATTTCTCTCGAGGAATTCGCGCTTGGTCGAATCGGTCACCAAGCTGTCAACGAGCGTTCCATTGGCAGTCCACCGAAGGCCCTGGGCGTCCATGGCCTTGACCAGCTGAGCCGCGAAGAGGAACAGCACACCACCGTGCAGCATGGCCATGGTGCCGTGAGGGTAGTAAGCTGGCTCCGCGATCACGGCCATGGCGATGTTCAAGACGTTTGTGACGTAGCTGTAACTGACGTAACCCGGAAGTGTGTTCCATGGCAGCCTCGACGCTCGCTCGTACTCGTCAGTCTTGTTCATTCGGAGCACGGCCATTCTGGTGTCGGTCCAGTAATGGGCTAGAGTGACGTCCTGACCGGGAAAGGCGAAGTAAATGCGGTCCAGCATACCTGCCTGAAGCAGAGCGTCCGGGGGCCAGAGGGCCTTCTGGGTAGCGGTAAGCTTATGGACAAGCCGCTCCCTGCTTTCTGCGTCAATCCAGTTGGATTCGACAACCTTGTCTATGGCTGCTGATACGAGTCCATCGAAACCATCGTCGATTGTCTCTCTGTCTTGGGCCGTAAAACGCGAGGCCAGGCCGATGGCAAGAGCAGCCGCTTTGTATGTCGCTTCCACGTGGAAGGCGCAAAAATTAGGCAAGTGTGCCGCCGCTTTGTCGGCGCCACCATTGAAATCAATCAGTAGCCGATAATCAATGACGGGAGCGTAGTACTGCACTAGGAGCCACGTCAAGTGGATGTACAAGTCCTTCTCGTCATACTTAGAGAAGATGTCACCGATAGCCCCGAGCAAGTTGACGTCACTCACCATGATGTTGTCGTCCAAGCCAAGTTCCGGCTGCAAGAGCAAGAAATTCTGGAAGCTCGCAACCCACGTGTGTGCTGAGGCATTGACTACGTAGTTCGAGATGTCGCTGAAGGGCAGCACCGCCGGCTTTGGAGCCTTGGAGGCGAACACCGAGTACAGCCTTTCGAGAACGTCCCACTCGATGTTCCGAATGCGGTCGACGACCGTTTCGTTGAGCGGAGGTCTCGATGCCTGGTCCGGGTACAAACGGTTCACGTACTCGTTCCAGTATCTCGTGTACGCGTAGGAAGCAGTGGCCCTCTTGTGTTGATGGTACATAACGGGTATGTACATACCGGGCTCTAAGAGGACTCGGTGATTCGTCTTGTCCGGTGAATGATGCACACTCACGGCTATCCACAGCGGGATTTGCCACGTGCACGTGAGGCTAAGGATGTAATCCAACGGCGAGGGCACTTGTTCGGGCGGCTCGGGCCAGCTTAGGTTCTGGTGCCCCAGGAAGTCGATGAACACCTTCGGATGGGGCACGTCCGTCGAGTAACTGAGGCACTTCTCGTACATTGACAAGGCCTTCTTTCCGACAGGTACCTTGTCGACGCCCCTGCGCAGCATGTCCCCGAATTTCCCGTACCACGAGCTCTGGAAGGCGTCCATCACCGAGGTGACCTGAGTGCCGCCGCGACTGGCAAAATCGCGAGCCGCCGAGCAGACGTAGGATGCGAAGTCCTCGCAAGGGTCAATCGCCCAGTCGATATTGCCGGTGAGCAGCTTCGCGTGCTTTCGGCAGTCTTCGGTGCGACATAGCGGCAAGACGTACTGAAGTGCCGCGAAGTCATGTAGATGATTAGGCTGGTGGTGGCAACGACGAGGATCACCCCCAAGCACACGAACGTGGATATAATTATCTCGTTCCATTTAGCGTTCCGTGTTAGTGTCGGCAGCTCCACCATAGAAGAATCAATTACTTTCTGCTGCAAAAAACAAGCAAAAAGAATGCGAAGTGTGTCATGTATGATTTAGTAATCTTCGATAACCATTAGTTCCTAACTAATTTCTTTGGTACAACTTGCTACAACACTTAATGGACAGACACAAACGCTATTACTACTTGAGAAGGTAGGTGACTTACGATGTTTCCGTTGCATCTCCGATACAAGTGATACGAGACTTACGATCAAGTTCTCGAAGCAAATGACAGCAGCCTTAAAGGTTCTACGGAATACCTTATACTGATATCATCTTCTCATGTACCGTGCCTTGAGTGCACGTCAAAGAATCTCACGGGATCGACCTTTACGCGGAGCCCCATTCCACGTGGTCTTTATTACGCCAGCAATCGTTCTATTTCGGGACGTCGAACCTGAGAATCTTTGGACAGAAGGCACGCATTTGCTGGATGCGATGCCGAATTCAAGTCGAGCACACTTTGTACTTAGCAACTAAAAGATAATAGTAGTAATGCTAACGTAAAGTATAGCATTTCACACTTGCTAAGAACAGTCTCTGTACGGAGGAGATATTGAAAAACGGCGCCAAGTCAGCTTCAAAATTGGTGCCTCACTTTAAAGGGTTGCGGTGCTGCCAGTTTAGCTAGGGTTCTTGGACTGACTACCTTGTTTTCGGCTACGGTCAACGATGGTGACGCTCCCGCTGCTCCTTCCTCCTTTTCAGTGGCCGCTTGGGAGCCACCTGGTGGACTAGTTTTGCTGGTGGAGCTCGTTGGTGCTGTAGCAGAGGCCGGGGTATCCTTGCTCCCAACGGGAACCGATGAAACGCTGCATGCTGCCGACTTTGCTAGAGGACTTTGGGAAGAGCCGCTAGCACTCCCTTTTTTCACTTTGTGGTCCCTTCCACTCAACCTCGCTGGGGTCAACTGGGTGTAGGAGAGAGTTAGGAAAGCACCAAAAGGTGAGCGTGCCGTGAATTGAGCGTCATCGCCTTAGCGTGTGTAAGCTTGTGGCATCATAACCCTGATTACGATAGTTTTACGAGAGCTGGACAATATAACGTGTATCGTCCAAACATGCCTTCCTTAAAATCGAAGTCTAACAGTGCTGGAATAGATGTACTTGGTCTCACACTCAATAGCGAGGGTTCGTGTGGCGATTCAAATCGGCGGTAAGGCAGTGGCTATCACAGAAGAGACTACGGGCTGATTGTATGCACCGTCACCGTGTTGCACGGAAAGCGGGGCCTAGCCGCTGCATCTCCGGTTGACCTACTTTCTGCGAACGCCATTCGTCGTCCTCGTTCCCCCTCTTTATTCAACCATCGTCTCCATGGTCGACCAAGCGACATTTCCCCTTTCCCGAGACTCCTCAATTATTTCCCCTCGGTCACCTGACCTAGCTGTTTCAGAGAAAGACTTCAGTACTGGCAGAGGGCATTCAAAGACAGATTTACTGGGATAAAGAACTGCCGGCTTACCCGCGTAGGTGAATCTGGCGGCGAGACCACCGCTGAAGCCTGGTGCTTCGGTGAAAGTGACCGCTGTTTGCGAGAGCCTCCCTTGACTTGACGCCCGGTAGTGTCGGTGCTCGCAGCGCCACTGGCGACCATGGACACCACTTGAGACGCCGTAGGACTCCTGGTAGACGACTTAGGGCCCTGTTCGCGGGCTTGCCGTCCCCCGAAGTCAGGGCTCGCAGCGCCGCTGACGATTGGAGATGTTTCCTTGGACTCTCGTGCAACAGGGCTCCTGGTAGGCGACTTAGGGTCTTGAGATCGTCGTTGGACTTTGGCAGGGCTAGCGTTCTGCGCAACCTCCACGCTAGGTTTAGGCAAGGCAGTGTTTTCAGGCGACTTGGTGCCTCCATCGTCTTCAGTTTCAATTCAATTTCAATTCAGTTTATTCCGACATCACAGGAGACATTACAAAAGTCACAACAGTGATGCTGTGGGGCGAAAGCAAAAAGCCATTAAGGCTTGACGAAGGCTTTCGCACCATTCGACAACATAGCAACAGCAACAGCAGCATGAGATCATCAGTTATTATACAATATCAAAAACATGTACTTCAAGGTCATGCCGATTTGCATTTTATTAACACGTTGAAAAAACATTTACAGAACGGAGCAGTATAAATGGTTTATTGTAAGAAACTGTTTAAGGTTAGTGGCAGTAAGTAGCTCATCATCTGGCGACCATAGTTAGTACGTGTGTAAGGAATTTTCCAGTCATCGGTGGCTCGTGTGCTATAGGGGCAGGTATAGGGTGTCAAACGCGCTAAATCAGTAAGAAAAGAGTCGTGATTCTTTAAGGAAGTACGATATCGCTTCATTAAAATTGTATTGTATATCTCAGGCATTGGTTGTAAATTAAGAGCTTCGAAAATGGGTTTGGAATGTTCATCGCGAGGAACACCTGTAATTATGCGCACAGCCTTTTTCTGTAATCTATATATTCGGCCTAAGTTCTTTTCCGATGTGGTGCCCCATACTAGATAGCAATAGCTTAATGTAGATAAAAATAGCGAATTATATAGTAAGAGTTTAATTTTTTGTGGCAAGAGAAAAACGTAAGCGCGATAAGATACCTACAGTACGAGAAAGTTTAGCATGGACAAACTCAGCCTGATCCTTCCATAGCATGTTTTCGTGGAAAAAAACTCCCAGAGTTTTCACTATCGGTTCAGTCCTTATAGATTCTGAGCCAATCACTAATGATAAATCGCAGTTTACGGGCTTATTTATTGGACGAAAGAGCACAGATTTTGTTTTTGAGGTGTTTATAATTAGCGAATTTCTTATGCTCCAAATGTGCAGCAGTTTCAAGACACTATTTGCTTTGTCAACTAGTTTATGCAAATCGCAGTCTTTAAAAAATAAGCTGGTATCATCTGCATAAATAATAAATGTTGTATTGTTATCGATGTTTGTCAAAGTCGTTCACATACAGATTAAAAAGCAGGGGACCCAGAATACTTCCTTGGGGCACGCCATGTGACAGCTTTTTAAAACTAGATGCGTAGCCATTAATATCTACTTTTTGCTGTCGGTATTTCAAATAGGTTTTTATGACACTTATAAAGTTCCCCCGAAAACCATAGTGTTCTAGTTTTTTAATTAATGTAATGTGGTTGATTCTGTCAAATGCTTTTGAGAAATCTACAAAAATTCCAAGTGTATATATTTCCTTTTCAAATGCATCGAGTATGATTTCTTTTTGCATTAGTAGGGCAGTTTCTGTTGAGCGCTGCTTTGTGAAACCAAATTGAAAAGGCGTCATAATGTGGTGCTTGGTTAAGAATGACACTATTCGTTTATGTAACAACTTTTCAATTACTTTAGAAAATACAGGTAAAATAGAAATTGGTCTGTAATTGGTCATGCTATTTTTGTCACCACCTTTGAAAATAATAGAAACTTTGGCTATCTGAAGACGACTAGGAAACGTGCCCAATGAGAAGATTAAGTTAATGATGTATTCTAAAATAGGAGATATGACATGAATAACATGCTTAACTGGACGGATTTCTAGGCCGTCTACGTCACAACACCTGCTATTCTTCAGTGACATGAAATCTGCCGTAACCTCCTGTGTAGTCACTGGAAATAGAAATGCACTTTCGCCTACTTGCGAACCCATGAATCGCGCAAAATTATTGTCGTGCGAGCTCTCTCCAATAGAGGTAAAGAATTTATTGAAAGCTTCAGCAAGGTCATCACCAGTTAGAACGCGGTTGTCTACAATGAGTTTAGTCGGGTATGTGCTATCATCCGAGTGTGGGTGGAGCAACATGTTTAACTTTTTCCAGATAGCTTCGGACGTTTTGGTTTTTCAGGGCTGAAAAGGTTGCTAAAATATTCAAGTTTGCTTTTCCTTAATAAAGAGTTTGTAGTATTTCTATGTTTTCTAAATGTCTTCAAGTCTTCTTTGTCTCTAGATATTAGAAATTTCTGGTAAAGTGCATTTTTTACTTTTATAGCTTGAAGGACTTCTTTTTCCCGGTGCGCGTGGTTTCTGCGTCTGTTTGTCATCACTCTTCTTGTCCATATAAAAACTGTAAGACAACGGTAATTCATTGTGGAATAGTTTCAAAATTTTCATAGATAATGCGTGCGTATCAGCTTCGCGATTTCATACGAAACATGCCTGTACGTGCAGGGTGATCGACTGAAGAATAATTCTGGAAAAACTTTTTATGCTTATGTAACGTGAGCCCACAGTGCTTTGCACATTGACTCCTGTGTTCTTCGCTATGATTTGTAATAGTGGCCGCCTTTCCTAGAATTAAACCCAAAAGCTAGTCACAGAGTTGCAGCATGGTGGCGTGACTTTATTGCTATCTATAGGGTTTCCATTCGAACACTTGGAGAAGGCGCGAGAAGTCAGGACAGGGTTGAATAATGAATGCTTGCGTTGCCGAATTTCAAACCGTCTTGCGTGCCCTGTCTTAAAAATGTTTCCTTAGATGCGTATCTCACGAAACCTTTCGTTCTTGCCTCCGAGGCACACACAAAGAAGAAAAAAATATTCGGCAGATCTCAGGTACCGGGGGGATCAATGA
Source organism: Rhipicephalus annulatus (assembly GCA_013436015.1). NCBI lineage: Eukaryota > Metazoa > Arthropoda > Arachnida > Ixodida > Ixodidae > Rhipicephalus > Rhipicephalus annulatus. The sequence continues at coordinate 214,525 of WOVY01002924.1, forward strand.
TCTGCATACAAAACATGCATCACGAAGTTTTCCGAGTGGCACTTTTAAAGTGAGGAGGATAACATAACAAGGTGGACGGATGAAGTATAACGTTATGAGACTCTGTAAACATACGTAGAAATTTTATATGCATTAACATATCTAGAAAACATGGAAATGTGAGAACTGGCTGTTCGTAGTTGCGTAACACCGCCACCAATATCGTGCGCATGACATACAGCAGAGGTAGGCTGGAGTGTTGTTCTTGTATTAGTCTGTGAATTTGTTTACGCTAAGCGTAAGGCTGAAGCGTCTGTTGAATTGGTTAGGCTTTGAGGTAAGTGTTACGAGGTGGATCGAAGTTAAGTTTAGTAGTTGTGTGCACATCGTGGGTTTGCCAGGAACGTCCACTACGTTGGTGTCTACTGCTGACAACGCCAAATATCTCAATGATCTGTCATGACATCAGCACTCACGTCAGAGCACAGTTTTATCGAAACGAAGTGTGCTTTAAGATGTGATGACGTGAATATCACACGTCATTCTCGTTGACGCATTCTCCCTGGCGTTGAGCTTGCTGAATCATAAAAATACTAATTTGTTTATTAGACCACTGTTAAGATGGAGCCAGCATTGGAGCTACAATTGGCGTTGACCCGGCATGACGTCTGTGTCGTAGGTTTGCATATGTAATGTTTATTTTTTATTTGATATGAAATTGGATAGCCAGCACAGCTGCAATATTAAAGGTACACTGATCTTATGAGGTCAGTGTAACTTCAATAGTGCAGCAGTGCTGGCTTGAAACTGCTTTATAAGGAGACATGATACAAAAGTATACTCCTGTATCGTGCCTCTTTGTAAAGCAGTTTCAAGATTTGTGCATGGCTCTGTGGTAGAATACGTAACTGCCACGCAGAACTCTTGGCTAGTTAACTAGTTAACGCACTCGTGCGAGTTAACGCCTCGACGGACTTAAATAAAGTTTTACCATACCACACCATCTTTGCATTCTTCCGGTTTATGCCGCCGATGTCACTTTCTCTTAACGCTGTGACATTTAAGTTACCAAGGTCTATCTTCGCCCTACCGGGGTAGATATAAACTGTCAAACCTGCGGCGCAACCCTGCACCATGGCCCGTGGTATACGGGCCTGTGCCGCACATGTTTCGAGGAAAGAGTTTGACAACGTACGCGACGGAGTTTCCACGTTGTTCATGCCGTGACCAGACAGTCATATTTCTCAAGCTGTCTAACCTAACATAGGCATATAGATAGATAGATAGATAGATAGATAGATAGATAGATAGATAGATAGATAGATAGATAGATAGATAGATAGATAGATAGATAGAAGTGCCTGCAGTTCGCCAAGAAATTTAATATTCTCCTTCGGTGTCTTCTCTTTCCCTACTAAAGCGCTAAAACAGCCTTTCAGACGCGAGTGACACTGTAACCGTCACATAGATGAACAGATCAGTGTGATGACGTGAATAGTGGTGCGTGGCTGTGACAGTACGAGGAGGCAGCAGGTGGCGATGATCACCGTACGTGCGGCCTGGTTCGGGTGTACCGGAACGACCACAGGTGATGCCGCAGCTGGAAGCGACTGGCTAACCGCCAGCCAGACACAGTAGCAACCTTGGATCAACCGGCCGTTACGACTCCCTTCCAACCTGTCACAGCCAGGGCGCACGCGGTGACGAGCCACCGCGACCTTCGTCGGGCCACACAGCGACGCCGCTGCGACGACGACCACCACGATGAGTGCGACGGCAGTGTGTGAGGAGGTAAATGTAGGAGTGCGCGGCACGTCGCGGGAGTAGACCGGCTGTTAATTGCCGAACAGTAGCGAGAATGTAAACATTTTGTGTGGTTTCTAGTGTTGTCTATAAAGTCGTCCTTATTTCATGTTTCAAGGTCCTGATTGCTGAGTCATTTCAATGAACGGATCCTGGGCCCACACTTAATCGCGTTTCCATCACAATCACGCTGTCCTACCCAGTACGCTGCACTGCGCTCGTACTGCAACCTAATAAGGGTCACATATAGATCAAAAACCAAGTTGTGATTTAGTCCAGCTGGTATCAGTGTTAGGAGCGTCAACTTTGCGTTATGTAGTTCAATACACACCACCACGCAAGTGTCTAACTCAACGTGCCGCGACTGGACGTGGGGAGTATTGGCGGGCACCGATCGGAAGGCGGCACTAACCCTTTCGAAGAGCCCTAATAAGCACATTACCCCCGCCCCCATGCGTGGCGCAAAGTATGCGTGGGAGGTAAGTGCGCGTTGGTGCATCACGAAGAGCTGGGTGCCGAGCGCGGGTGGCTTTTTTTAATGCGAAGCATTTCTTAGCGAACTTCGGCGACTTTGATCGTATCTATCTATCTATCTAGCCGCCAACAACTTTTAGCTCTCCTGGCCGTTTCGATATTGGTATCGATACCAAACGTGGTACGGCATAACGTGACTGTATGAAGAACATATTTGACTAGCCATAACATGAAAATCATTACATGTATGTCATGAAAGTCATGATTTACATTTCATGGCCCTGCAGCTCTTGCAGTGGTTTCGTTCATATGGCATGTTGCAAAACTGGTATGGTATGGCATGATTGCATGGCAAACACAAGTGACAGACCCCAACATGAAAATCATGACATGGGTGTCATGTAACAACATGACTACATGCCACGCTCATAGTGCGCTCGTGGGCGTTTCGCTAGCGCCGCATATACCAAATTTGGTATTATGGTACGTGAATGGATGACGAAGGTATGCGACTGGTGCAAACATTATAATCATCAGATGCGTGTCATGTAACAACATGACTACATGCCACGCTTATCATGCGCTGGCGGCCGTTTCGCTACCTTCACTTATACCAAATTTGGCATTACGGGACGTGAATGGTTGACGGAGGTATGATACTGGTGCAAACATCATAAACATGAGATGCGCGTCATGTCACAACATGACTACAAGCCACACTGATTATGCGCTCGCGGCCGTTTCGCTAGCTTCACATATGCCAAATTTGGTATTACGTGACGGCAATAGATGACGAAAATGTGTGACTGGTGCAAAAATGATAATCATGAGAGGCGCGTCATGTGAGAACATGACCACATGCCACAGTCAAGGCACCAATAGATTTCGACGTGACGTGGGGCGCGTGCCCAACGGCGTTCATTTCGTTGCGTCACACCGGCGTTACCACGCCAGGCACCGGTCCTGCCATGTGCTCGCAGGCGTGCGCCGCACTGCGTTGCTTTGACGCATGCGCGTTTCAGCACGTCCGACGTACCACCGTAGCGAAAAGAGGGAGATGCAGTGTTGTCTGGGTAACGCATCGGCGCGAAACGCAGCATGTCGCATTTCGCCGCAGTTGCCGTCGGACCGCGCTTGTCGCGCCTGGTGTCAGACTATAGAGTGCTCGCGTTTTGCTAACGCAGCGTCGCTTTGCCCAGCGTGCGCGCGCGTCAGCGGTACATAGAGGAGTATATTGGGCCCTGCATGCTGCGCTCGCAGCCGTTTTTCTAGCTCTATATATACCAAATTTGGTGTTACGTGACTTCAATTAATAACGAAAGTATATGACTGTTGCAAACATGACAATCATGACACGCGTGTTATGTAAGAACATAACAACATACCGCGCTCATAGCGTGCTCGCGGCCGTTTCGCTATCTCCGCATAAACTAAATTTGGTATCACGTGGCATGAATAGACGACGAAAGTAAACGACACATCCTAACACGATAACATGACATGGAAGTGATTTACGGCATCATTTACCTCCACCTCGTAACGTCGTGCTGATTTTAGTGACATATCAACATTTCTCATTCGTGATTCGCATATCATCGATTCCCACTGAACGTGGGATCTGCCTATTTTTTTTATTGAGTTTTCCTATATCTAGACACGTATATAAACGGCAGCTTTGGCAACGGTAAAAACCTACCGAGACTGTCCATATAAATGCTAACGCATGAAATAATAAGCGATGGGCACACAATGTTCCTTGCCATATCCCTGGACGAGCTGTGCTGGTCAAATGGTGGTATGGTAACTTCTGAATATAGCCCCTTTTTCTGAAGTAGCGCACACGAATTCCTGTGGTACAGTATAGGTAGCTTACCCAGGACCCTTTTCTTTTCTTTCTCCTGATGGAAGTCTACTACTCGCCAAGCTGCGAGTGTCTAATGAGATGGCCCGTGAACAGCTGATTGATTTTTGTCTCTAAAGGTGACAAACGCCGGTAAGGAGGCTCTCCAAGGTACCTTGCGAAAGGTGCGAAAGTAAAAAGCAAATTTAGGTCGAGTTTTCCGGTTTGACGTACACACTTCTCTCACAGTTTGATCCTCGGGCGTCCACGGGGGATTGTGGCGTTGCTTAAAAATGGCCTATTTGACTTCCCACGAAACGTCACGGCGACACTGACGCGTGGCTGGAGTGTCCCTATATTTGTTGTGTATTCCCAGTATTGACCACAATAAACAAAATTGCCTACTCTCTAGGCTGAACAAATTAATGGCACAGCCGGGTGGCCAATGGCTAAGACATATGTCTCATGCTACAAGGTCGGCCCGTTCATCGTAGCGAGGGTTACGAATGACCAACAGCTATAACTTCAAGGCCACCTATATAATGTTTCTATACTCTCCTTATTCTTGCGAGCTCGATGCGTTCCAAGGGCGAAGGAAGGAAAAGCATAAGTGAACCTGACAGGAGCACGTACCTCGCAAGAGCGTCGAGCCACGCAGATTGCTGCTTCCTGCAAGGGGGCTCACGTTTCCGGCGCCACGGCGCAAGCTGGAACGAGCCTGTGCCACTGCTGATGGCCTCGAAAAGAGGCAGATGTCCACCACAGCGAAGGGGACTCTGCTGCAGCTGATCATGATGCTAATTTATGGCGCGTGAGCGCAAACTGTGCAGCTCTGTTGTTTTGCGGTATAGGAAAACGAGAGCATCTCTGGCTGTGGTAAAAAGGGTGGAGAGGCTAACTGCTTGTCTTTGCTTAGTGTTCTGGTCGTAAGGACTTCAGCGGGACGGGTCGGGGAGAAGAAAAGGAAGAGCACTGCGATAAAAATAAAAAAACACGAAGCAGCTGTCATACACTCCGAGAAGTTCAGGCATTTGCAGTTCTCGTGAACACCACCAAATGCCTTTCCTGCCAGTGCGATGTGACCCTCTGAAGTATACGCCTCATTTATTTATTTATTTATTTATTTATTTATTTATTTATTTATTTATTTATTTATTTATTATTTATTTATTTGTTTATTTATTATTTATTTATTTAATAAAGCACCTCGCAGGCTCCTATTTATCGAAGTATTGTGTGAGGGAGGGTTACAAAAGTGAGTATAAAAATTACTGGAGCACGGTAACAACTTTATACAATGCTTATTGACGTAGTACAGAACTCTAAACAAAGAAAGAAGGAAAAAAATTGCAGCATATTCACGGAATGAATGATGATGAGTTGGGCGAAGCGCTGGAGAGTTTCATCGCTAAACCGTAAACCATCCGTGAATATCACCCACTAAATCATGAAAGACGTGACAAACACTGTATATATTTGTACAAGAAATTTTATTAATCGTAAGTGGTAGGTATACGTCGCTTCCGTACCCCATTCAATATAACGGCCTTGTGGTCGGAGAAGTGGTGGATTGGTGATGGGGCGTTGTGGGATGTTTGCAGGGACGAAATAGTAGGCAGTTTGCAAAGGTGGAACTATAGGCTGTCACTTATACAAACAAAAAATGAGAATGAACACAGTGGGGGAATCTATGGTTCTTTAATACGCATCTGGATACAAGTACACGACCATCTTGCATTTCATAGTACTTCTCAACAGTATTTGCTTTATGGTTGGTGAAGTAGTGGCTCAGTGATGGGGCGTCTTGGGATGTTTTCAAGGACGAAGTAGTGGGCAGGTGGCAAAGGTGGAACTATAGGCGGTCACGTACATACATACAATGAATAGACAGACCCACACCTTTAGGATCTTCGCCCCTAAAAAACCAATAAACATCCTTATACAATAGGTAATGCAACATATCAATCAGAAAATATTGTCATTACCTCGGCCCTAACGTTGGATGCATTTCAAATGCTAACGATGAGCTCTGGAAGACTATTGCAATGAGTAATTTCTTGTGACAAGGCGGACGAATTTAATCCAATGGTTATACCTAAAATGCGTTGATAGCTTAATGCTTTTCCGCACCTCAGACGACATGAGGTGCGGAAATGTTTTACGAGATGCAGCGATGACTGATGGGCATTATAGACAATCTTATGAAATAAGCAAAGCAATGCAATTAGGCGGCGGGATTGCAAGGTAGCAAGAAAGAGTGATGCTTGTTACGTTGGAGTGATGGTAGTAGTTCCTCGAAATGAAACTTGCGGCGCGATCTTGAATAGCTTCAAGGGAATTGATTAAGTAAGCCTGACGGGGTGACCAAATGGGTGATGCGTATACTGTAACTGTGGGCGAACGAATGTTTAGCGTTCACTGGCGTTAAACTAGCAACTTCGCAAGTGTGACTTGTCATTACCTAACATCTGTGCAGTCAGCCGAACAGTGTAGATCCCTTCTTCCTCTCGTACCGCCATTTCGTATCACTCCGCGGAAGGTTTTTTCCAGATGCCGATTGGTGTAGGCGGAGATTGGCATTTACTCTTCTAACTTGTCGTTTGGAGCCGATCAGTTTGGTGCAGTCCACACTGCTATTTTACCTGCGCTACATTATTTCACACTGGAAGGTTACGCTGCAAGTACTACTGACCACCAGAAAAACTTTCTTCGTTTTTTTCTGTCCTTTATCTCTTTCTGAATTATATTACCTCTTTCAATTTTCGAAAACTTTCTTTTTATTGTTGCACACTGTTTACCTGTCCCTTCATCATCGATGATGTGTCACGTGTCGGACGCTACAGTGTCCGACCCGCATACTTTTACTAGCCACCAGCTAGTAACTTTAGCCGTTACTAACTAGGGAACCCTTCTTAGTGTTTTTAACGAAGCAAATACTAACCCCTGAATGCAGAGATGTTACTTGGCTCGCGACTTCAACTTAACTTGAGCAAGCAGGCGCGAAGCAAGCAGCGGACTTCAACACGCCCAAGTCAGCCTTCGCGTTTCATAGATGCTCAGGCTGTCTTGCTTGGTCAAGTCAAGAACGAGCTTCAAAGCAGAAACACGCTGCTCACCTGCTAGCGAGGGTAATAATGAAGTTGTTCGCGTAAGGCACGCATTACACCAAAAAAAGACCCCACGTTTTAAAATAACTATAAAAACGAAGGGCCACAAGCATATTCTTGCCATTTTACGGCTAACGAGCGACACGTGGTGCCTGCTGCCACAGCGATGCGCAGTGTTGCTTCTGTAAAGCGTTCGTTGCCCGCTGGTTTTAGTGGCCACCCAAATGCGGTGCGTTTCTCCACGGTTGCTTGTTTGGAGGCGAAACAAGCATCGCGTTGGGTTCTTTCGTCGTTTTTTTTTTCTCAATCAAACGCCATGGCATGTATTTGTGCTGACGTGGCTCACGAGGTGACGCGATTTCCACGGTATTTGCCTTTCTGTTCGCCTGTGTGCATGCCTGTACTGAGCTAGGTCGCAGTTATTATGAAAAAAAAAAACAAGTTCTGGGTACAAATGTGATTCGTATCCTTTGGTTGAGCTTGGTAAACAAGAGAAAAAGCGGGGGTCAGGACACTGCCCTCAGCAGAAATCTGTCTCGCGGGGTGCAGCAATGTATCGCTGCATCATGGTGACGCGGATAAAAAAACCAGTGATAGGGGCACCTCTTTTTTTATGTGTGTAATTTTACGTAGCGTTGTGCTACAAGCGATGCCTTTCTGAGCGAGAAACAGCGCCCTAGACGGGACGAAAGGATAGACGAGGCACACGGACACAGCACAGGGTCATTTTTTTTTATCGAAAGAGACGGAAAATGTCGTCGTGTTATAGAAAAACAGAAATAGCCTTCGCGGTTACGGAACACTTCGGCGTTGTCGACACCGGGGCTATTAATACGCACGTGTGTGTAGTCGACACAACCTGTAACGCAAGGGAACTCAGTCACTTCATAACAGTCCGCCGGCTGCGGAAAGCGCACCAGCATCGCGTACAGGTGCTTTGCGATGAGTAGCGTAACTTTTCCGACTGCACGGCACACTGTCGACTACGGAATGCGGACGAAATTTCCGGTGACTGGTTGGAATGTGCCAGCGCTGTAAAACCTGAGAGCCATCAGTAGCTGTAACACTAGATGCATGGGCTGTCTTCGGTTGTCCCCACTTTCATGGAGCGGCAACATAATGAGCAGCTGCCCCACGGCGTTCTTCATGAATCTGTACCTAGCGTGGAATTGTTGCTCCTCGTACAACTCCATCGGATTTCCTTGGTCGCGTAAAGCGGTTCCAAGAATCTTCGGCAGGCAGTGCACCTCAAAAAATGCTACGCTTATGGCGAGGCAAGCAAACTCAAAAGCGGCCCCCTTTCACGCGACGTCCATTCGTGAGGTGGCCATGTTGGAATAACGCGTGAAGTCGCTTTCAAGCTAGACCCGCAGCTGACTTGAAACTTGTCCTGACTTCGACCGAGCCAAGTCGCCTTCAAGTCATCCGCAAGTTCGAGAACGATTTATGGCGACCGACAAGACTGGCTTGAGTCAAGAACGAGTCAAGTACGAGTCAAGTAACATCTCTGCATTCGGGGGTAAGTATACATGCAAGGTACGTACGTACCCAGTACGCCAAAAACCACCGTAACTTTGAGGAAATAGAAACCACCCAATATACTACTGTTCCTTATTATGTGCATTAGCGCTGCAGAGGTCCCGGGTTCACATCCTATCTATTCCTAGATGTTTTTCTAAAAACATTTTTGTTATATCTCGCGATAGCGTAGCAGGTATACGGGCAGCAACGTCGGTGGCGGGGTATAGCTGCGGTGCCTAAAGCGGCTCGTGTGATCTCCGTACAGTTCTCATTATTATAATAAGGGCCTCAACGGTCATGACTGCTACCAGAATCATGGCTGAGTGCACGGAGTAGCTGCTTACCACTTGCTAGTTAGGTGCTGCGTGTAAACAATAACAGACACCACCAATGGTATCTGCCACCCAGGTTGACTGTATTCCTTAATTGGTATTGAATATCGAGGTTAAAGGCACAAAACCTCCCTCCCTCTGACAGGCGATTATACTTGGATTGACCAAGGTAGTATAGAGCGGCCAATGTTCTTAGAATTCTTTTTCTGGTTACATTTTTTCCATCTATTTACGTGCGATAGCGATTACGGACATAGAGGGCGGCGGTGGACAAACACCTCACTACCACTGCCGTTGTGATCTGATAACAGCCTTCGCTCGGAAAATTTAAAACACAAAGTCCGTAAACCTGGAAGGTTTTTTATATAGGGGCGAAGCTCCTTAAGGCGTGGGTTTGTCCATACCTTGTATGTATGTATGTAGTAGTACGTAACCACCAGTGGCACATACCCACTCTAGAGCGGGTATGTGCTACAGGGGTTGTGAGATGGGAGATGGCGGTGCTTAGAGGGTTGACGAGTTAGACGCATGGACGGACAGACAGACTAGGAGACGGACGGACGGACGAATAGACGTGCTGACGTACGGATGGATTGATGGACAGACAGATAAGTGGACGGACTCACGGACGGACGCATGGATGGAAGAACGGATGGTCGTTTGGATGGACCGAAGCATGGACGGGCTGACGGACGCTTTGCCCCACTCATCATCATTCACTCTGTGGATATGCAGTTTTTTTATTTTAGCACGGCCGTTTTGATTGCCGCGGCACCTGTTGTGCTGAAATGCTCCCTTGCAGAGCAGCAAGTACTGTAGGAAGAATAAGCCTACCAGCTCACTTACACGCTTTTAGGGACGACGAGAGCGTGGACGAATAGCTCGAGTTGGACGACTATGAAACGTTCTATTCTGGCATGTTTGCAAAAAAGCACGCTACGTCGATGACCAGGGACTGCTCCCCACGAACCAAGACCAGGTCTGCACGCAGCTAAGCCGGTGTCGCCAATGACCCACTTCTCGTAGGCTACCGTGTACTCCCAGGAGGCGGTCATGCCCAGCGACCACCGCGTTGTGCCGCACCGTGTACATGGCGCTGCGCGTGATGCAATGGCACAGCACGTGCGGCAGCGTCTAACGCAGGTAGCCGCATGCCCGTCAACGCTGGTCTCGATCGGGATTGCCCCACATTACGGCGCCGCTGAGGGACATAAAGTTAAGGAGCGCCCATTGGATGAAGCGCCAGTCCGCGAAGTGGGTGAAGGAACCACTCCCCAAAAGTGTGAACTGCCGCGGTTTGCCGAGACGCAGGCCATTAGCTGCCCCTGGTTCTTCTGAGCATGCAGGGCAATGTCACGGATGACGGCGAGAACATCGTGAAGAGACCACATGATGCATCAGCAATGTGAAGGCTGCAAGGTGACGTCACCACAGGTGATGATGTGACTCGGCTGCTGTTCCCGGACCATGCGACATGAAGACGCCGAGACGCCATGCGGGCTTCTGTCCACACGGTACGCAGCTACGTAGCCGGTAGAGTTAAGACGACCTCGAGGTCCCCGGACAGGTAGGCTTCCCACCTATACCGGGTTGCCTCCCAGCCGAGACTGGCCGAGGCCACCAAGTACGTGTCCGAGAGGGCCAGGTCCCGCAGCGACTGGTCAGACGTAGTCAGGAACTTAAATGCGGAGTCGATACGACAGATGTCATTCAACTCGGTAGTAACTGGGATGGATGGCTGTGGTGCCTCCGGTGGCACTCCCGTACAGGTACTGTGTGGAGGCGTAGGTCGGCACGTAGAGGGCGCACTTGACCAGCTAGGGCCGGACGGTGTCGCCGAGGCGGCGCCAGTCAGAATCGGCCAGCACCTCACATCGCATAGCGGAATTCAGGGCTGGATAGACGAATATCTTTACGGCGTCGATCCGCTGCCAAGGCGCGATGAGTGAGAAGAAAATGCTTCACGCCTGGCAGGTGGCGTCGCAGAGGGCATACTCAGTGCTGGCAGGTGGAAGCAATCCAGGAAACGCAGCGCCTCGGAGTCGCGCAGCAAGAAAACTGGGACGCCCGAAACCCGGAACGGGGTGCGCCGCATCTCGACGGGGGTCACGCAACTCATGTGAAGAGCGCAGCACATGGCCGGGTTCAGGGCCAGACCAAGGTGTCCAGCCACGGGGTCAACCAAGTTGATGCGTTACTGCAGGAGGGTGGGTGAATCGGCCAGTGGCATGACGTCGTCGACGTAGTTCAGAACGTTGTGCTCGTCGCCACCACCCTGCACTCCTCGAACAACGGGATTCACTACCAGGTTAAAGAGCAGCCCGCTTAGCGGACAGTCCGATTAATGTGCTCTTGTAGACGACCGTGAAGTCACGGGAAGCGGCCGTGTGGAGGCGAGCCGCCACAGCGTTGTGCCATGCTTGATAAATGGCGCTGTGCGTCGTGCAGTGGCAAAGCACGTGCGGCTGGGTCTCCAGCAGATAGCCGCAAACCCGGCTATGCTGGTCATGGTCAAGAGGGCCCAACAAGACGGCGCCGTTGAGAGGTAGCAGGTTAAGGCACGCCTGGTGGATCAAGCGCCAGTCCACAAAATGGGTGAACGCCCCACTCCCCAAGTAGAGGGAACTGGCGCGGTACGTCCGCCGAGATGCAAGCCATCACTTTCCCCTGGTCGGCCGCGCATGGAGAACGCTGTCACGGTTGACGTCGAGGACGTCACGTAGGGACCACACTATTTGGTTATGGTGTGAGGACAGCAGGGTGACGTCCCCGCAAGATATTGAAACATACTCTGGCTGCAGGGATCACGTGATGTGTCGACGACGGGACGCCGTCCGGACTTCAGTCCACAAGGAACGAAGCTGAGAAGCAGGCTGGGTGGACACCATCAGGAGGTCGCCAGGCAGGTAGGCCGCGAGCTCGAACCGGGTCACCTCTCAGCCGCAACGAGCCGAGGCCACCTCGTAAGCGTCGGAAAGGGCCATGTGCCGCAACGCTTGACCGCATGTCGAGTGGAAACACTTTCGGCTCGTTTTCCTGCGATGAAACTTACACGAAACTGAAACCGCATCCCGTGAATTTGCGTTTCAGAGAAACGTTTACTCTAGTACACTGAGTTTCGCTTCAAACCGTTGTTCTAGCACCCACGTCGACGTCCGTTCCAGCTGGGTCGACGGCGTGCGCACCGCGGCTGCTTCGCATTCCATCGTAGTTCCCCTTGGAGAGACGGTCCAAAACTTTATCCAGGAACCTAAGAATTACTTTTAATTAGGAAAATATCATTTACCTTGGGGCTTCTTCTCTAGGCCACATCAACAGGAACGTCTGCTTAGTGGTATTCGAATTATTTCCCGGTGGCACGAAAATAATTCAGTGCTAATGAATTTATTTTCATTCAAGATTTTACAATCGATCTGTCGATTGTATACCACTTTCCGGTTCTATAATTATTGAATTGGAACATGAAAAGTTCATCTAAAAAGTCACAGCTTTGACGCAAAGGAGAATAAATGAACGCTATAGCAACAAAGTAGAAGGTCACGTGCAGAATGGAAAGCAGATCGAAACGTGCCCCACGTTTCTCAGGCACAAACGACGCACGAAACGTGTTCACAGGTACAGATGCACGCGAATAAGCGTCTCAGTTGTCACTTTGCTGTGTCTGAAAAGCGCGCGCTTTACGCAAATGGAGACTGTGCAACGATTTAAGTGACCTTTGTGAAGCCCAGTAACTACAACAGAAACATTCTAGTGAAAGCCCAACGCCAGCCAAGACGTACGATTATCATCAACGCGAAATTAGGGCGCACGAGGGAGCGTCGCCCCTCTCCTCTAAGCGGGGCAAAGTACGCGTGGGAGAAAGTCCCTAAAAATTTAAAGTAGCGCCATTCGTGTCAATGTGCAGGCTCCTCTCCCCTCAAGTGCATAGCAGATATATAGTAAACCACGGAAGAAGGAAAAGTAGGAGAGGCCCTGACGTCACTCGTTGTGAAGCCGCGCTGAAGTCGGAAGTCGGCCATATTGACCCTGCAAATTCTCCTCTCTTCGTTACATCCGAACGTAAAGCAGAAGGCACGACTCTCTCTCCAGCTCGGAAAGCACGTGAGCAGTGCAGCGCGCGTGTCGTGACGATCCGAAACTAATGGAACGGGGCTTAACACTCTGGGCCAGTGCGACACTTTCGGCGAAATCATTTCGTCCCAGTATTAACAGCGAGTAACAGCTCACCGACAACGAAGCAACTACGAGAGAACGCGCGCTAGATGCACTGACAACGGTGAGTGTTTTCACGTCATTAGTTCAGCAACTGTACAGACAACACGATCGGTCGTGCGCCTTCTACGGTTGCATTTCGCCACGCGGCCGACGCAGCGTCCGGCCACCTGTGAACGTGTTCCGCGTGAAACTCACCGGCGTCAGCATTCTGCGACCGTTGTGACTTTGAGCACGGTGCAAGTGACACTTGAACGTGGTTGCTGTTACGTTGAGATTATATGCAATGCTTGGGGAGAGTATACGAAGCGTAAGAGAAAAGGTGTTTTAATACGCACATGCAAGTTGTTACTGTACAAACACAACCTGAAACTACGTATGTGCACATGGTCCCCAGTGCGTCTTGCTGGGCTCAACAAAGTCGTCCGTTGTCACAAGCAGGAGCATTGCCCAACCGTCACTGACTTGCAAGACATTCGTTGTCGTTCCGCTTCGTCATGGTGCCCAACGCTATTTCGCTGAACACTAATTGCTTCATCCGCGTCATCCACCGCACGACATATGGATATGCACTCGTTCTACGCACTGTTGAAACCCCGTGATGGACAAAAGAATTTGTAAACGTTGCTAAGACAACAGTAACTCTCAGGAAAACACTGCGTAAACAATAACGTGGCGCAGAGCACGGATATTGTCCGCCACGGCTCAGCACGAGACCTGGGGAGGTACACGTGCCACAGCCAGCCATGGCCGCTCACTGCTAGACCAGCTCCAATGCGCAACACGTAACCATAGCAATGCCGCCATTGTGCCCAGTGAATATGGCCGCCATGATGTCATTTCCTCCACACTTTTCACGCCGCGCGCCAGCTGGGCATGACCTCTCCTACCCTTCCTTCCTCCGTTGAGAGGCTGGTTGAGAGGCTGTTGGCTCCTGGCCGAAAAGATGGGCGTGTGCTCATCTTTCCGTCACAGCTCATCGAAGAACCCTAACAAGCACATAACCCCGCCCCCATGCGTGGGGCAAAGTACGCGGAGATAAGTGCGCGTTGGCGCATTGCGACGAGCAGCAGGTGCCGAGTATGGGCGGCTTTTTTAAAGACGATAGTCTTTCTTGGGAACCTTCCGCGGAAAATTTTTGGCCTGTCTGTTAGTACGTTTGTCTGTCTGCCCTAAAGATACCTCAAACGGCACCAAACGGCCAACCCCATCCGCAGCTCCCACCAAAGTGTGGACTGAGGTCCGGACCGCGTCCCGTCGTCTACACATCATGTGGTCCCTGCAGTCAGATTACGTTTTCATCTCTTACGGGGACGTCACCCTGCCGCCCTCACACTGTAACCGGATAGTGCGGCCCCTTCGTGACGTCCTCGACGTCGACCGTGACAGCGTCCTCCATGCGCAGCCGACTAGGGGAAGGTGATGGCTTGCATCTCGGCGGAACGCGCCAGTTCCCTCTACATGGGGAGGGGAGCGTTCACCCATTTTGTGCTCATCTTTCCGTTACAGCTCAATCGGGAGCTGCGGCTCCAGGCGATACACCGAAAGAGTGATTGGGGGAGAAAAAATATCAAAAGTAACGTTAAATACGACGGTCTAACGTGTATATAAACAAGTTGCATGAAGTGGCAAAAAAAACATCCCCGCAAGTACGCAATACTCAACGCGATAGCCGTTTGCGCGCAGACGCGTTCAGCGGTAACGCTCTCGATGGCAACGCCACTGTTGTCCGTGTAGAATCTGCAGCATGACGCATTAGCTTTTGTGAAGGTATCGCAAACGCCATATTGTTTGTCCACTTTTACGAGCACGCGCTCCATGAACAGACGCCACCGGCGTACCCTTTCAACATACCCTGAGCACAGCCGCTCTATAAACACACGGCACAGCAGTGTCCGAGCTACCCAAGCGTCTAGTACGCAAGAACATAACGCATCATCTTCTGAGTTGGTTCCCAGCTCACCTTGGACGAATCAAAGATTCCCCTCCCAATATCAATGAAGCAGCACACGAGGCGGTGCGAGATCTCTCCAACCACGCCTCCCCGGAGATGCGTTCTACCGGTGAAGGGGATAACCGGGAAATGCTTACAACAGATAACGAGCTCACTAAACATTTCTACCTGTCTAGAAGAATTTTCCCTCCACCTCACAAAAATCTTACTCGACCCCAAGCACTCACATTAGGGCTTTTGCAAACGGGCATGTACCCTACTTAGAAAATGTTACACATCATGTACCCTGACCTATACCCAAGTAATCTTTGCCCACATTGTGGGGAAATTGCTTCATTAGAACAAATAGAGTAGGCATTCATTAAGCACATCTGCTTTCTTTACACATATTCATCATCATGAGTGGTCGTCATCTTCATCTGCTGTGGGGACTTGGCTTGTCTGAGTTCTGTGCCTTGGGCGTGGTCGCTTCATCGTGTCTTCTGGGCCTAAAAAAGGTTGGCTTCACCGTTACATCACAAGTGGTGGAGGTGCGGGGTAACGATCCCAGTACCTCTCGCAGCCCGATCTGCCTCCTGGAGCTCCGCTCAGGTCGTCGTTTGTGCCAGGTGTCCGGTAACATGCCTCAGGACGAGCCCACCGGCGCTTCTGCGTCTACCTCCACGGCCCCGGCTACCGCGGCCTATCCATCGTGGATTATCACCGCGCACCAGCGTGAGCCGCCCACGTTCGCCGGACTTCGAGATGAAGATGACGACCACTCATGATGATGAATATGTGTAAAGAAAGCAGATGTGCTTAATGAATGCCTACACTAACCTGTCCGGCCGCCTTGGTCGCTGCATTCTTCGCTTACAAGAATACGACTTCACGATCACATACAAGTCGGGAAACAAGCATCAAGACGCCGACGCACTTTCGCGTTGCCCGCTCTCTTCGGAGCCACTTAACAAACCCGCCACTGCCGCACTCGAGAAGCTTACGGCCGTCTTTTCCCTACATGTTTCGTCATTAGCTACTATGGACCCAACTTCTCCAAGCGAGTGTGGTTTGTTCTTATCTCACCAACGTGCTGACCCTTACTGTCGCCGCATCATGGACCGTCTTGACGGAACTTGCCGGCCCCCTAACGCCCGTCTTCGCCGACAGCTGACGCAATTCAAGCTCAACAACCATGTCCTGTACCGTCATATCTACCACCCTGATGGTCAACGCTGGGTGCCCGTTCTACCTCGCTCTCTTCGGGCTCAAGTCCTCAAGACTTATCACGACGACATGACTGCTGGACACATGGGCTTCCAGAAAACGTATGACCGCATAAGATGTCACTACTACTGGCCGGGCTTGTCCACCTGTGTCGCGAAGTACGTTGTCTCATGGCCCTTTGTCAGCGTCGTAAGCTACCTACATCAACTCGAAGTGGACAATTACAACCGCTCCCGTGTCCCCTGCAACCATTCGAGGTAGTTTGCATTGACCTGTATGGTCCGCTTCCTATGACTGTCATGGGCAATCTATGGATAGTTACAGCTGTCGACCACCTGACCCGCTACGCCGAAACAGCTCCCGTGCCTTCTGCATCAGCTTCGGAAGTGGCCGACTTCATCCTTCGAGCAATAATCCTTCGACACGGAGCTCCTCGTGTAATCCTGAGCGACCGTGGAAGAGTATTTCTTTCAGAACTTGTTGAAGAAGTGCTCAAGGCATCAGGCACTACACACAAAACAAGCTCCAGTTACCATCCTCAGACGAACGGCCTGACTGAGCGTTTTCATCGTACACTGTCAGATATGATAGCGATGTTTATCGAACCCGACCACAGAAACTGGGACACCATTTTGCCATTTGTCACTTTTGCGTATAATACCTCTGTACAGCGCACAACCGGTTACTCGCCGTTCTACCTCGTCCACGGTCGCTTCCCTTCTTCTTTCCTCGATGTTTCGTTCTCTGCACCTGTCAAACCATGTTCATCTTCAAGTGAAGAATACGTGTCTCGTCTACTTTAATGCCGCCAGCTGGCGTGCGTCAACACTGAAGCCAAGCAACAGGATCGCAAGCTTGAATATGATGCCTCTCATCGTGCCGTGTCTTTGAGCCCTGGCGATGAAGTCCTTCTTCTTACACCCATTCGCACTCCCGGACTGTGCGAGAAGTTTCAATTACGTTTTATTGGCCACTACACTGTCTTGGAGCAAACGTCTCCTGTGAATTATCGCGTGGCACCCGTTCTTCTTTTGACGGACCGCAGCTACAGGGCAGCAGAAATAGTCCACGTATCCCGCATGAAGCCTTTCATACGGCGTTCATCTTCGTTTAAACTGCGGCCAAGAACTTCGGTCAGGATGAACGCTTTCACGTGGGGGGGGGGGGGGGGAGTTAGTGTAGGCATTCATTAAGCACATCTTCTTTCTTTACACATATTCATCATCATGAGTGGTCGTCATCTTCATCTGCTGTGGGGACTTGGCTTGTCTGAGTTCTGTGCCTTGGGCGTGGTCGCTTCATCGTGTCTTCTGGGCCTAATAAAGGTTGCCTTCACCGTTACATCATAATATCTGGCAGTGTACCAAATTCGCTCATTTATCGAACATCACCTCTGCCAGATGGGAGGCGGCCATCCGCAGCTCGTCCTTGGCAGATCAGCTCTGGGCTGTCCACCAAGCCCGCGAGGCGGCTGAGGAGCTCGGCATCTCAGTCCCCACGTGGGAGCTTCTCGCAACACAGTGATCTGTGTTTTGGAGGACCAAATAAAAGTTTATCCAATCCAATCCAATGGCAAATCCAGTGCACCGTGTATTTTCGCGCTCTCAGTGGTGGACACTCTAGAGGCGCTGTTGTGGTTGCTGGGAGAGGCAGTAGAGGCGAAGCGGTACGGTTGGCGCTACTCTAGTTTTTTTCAGGTATTTTATGCTGGGAGAGGAGATAAAGGCGAATGGGTGCGGTTGGCGCTACTTCAGTTTTTTTCAGGCACTTTAGGTGACGTGCGCTCATTGCGCCATTTTGCTGGTAATGCTGAAAATACATTAATTCCCGTTGAAATGCCTATCAGCAGCGGCAAGTGGCCATTCGAACGTCGATGGACGTGCTTTTCGGTTGTTCAGTGGTTATTGTCTCACGCTTGTGATTCAGAGGACCCAAGTTTTATTTCGTGTGCCAAAGTCTTTTTTCTAATTTTTTTCTTTCTTGCATTTTCACATATATAGATACCTATACATATACATATACATATACGATGAGTTACGGTGACGTCGACGCCGGCGGTGAAATCCAGCTGAAAGTGTCGATATAATTGCTATCGCAATAAAACATTTTATAATTAACAGTCAGCTTACTAGTTTTTTTTCTTCCTCTCAAGTCTCTTTTTTATCTATGTATTAACCGCCGGTTTCAAGGCCAGTGCCCCGAAGTGGGTAAGAACCATTTTACAAGGATCAAGCAATCAAGCAAGCAAAATCTGTGGTCACGTGGCTCGCGGAGATCATGCAGCCAACGCCGGAGGCCTAAAGGCCATTCCGTGCCTGCAGTGCGCCGGATGGCAGCGTTGCCGTAGACGGGTGCCAGTCGTCAAGTCCGTCGCTTTCGTCTCGGCGTCTGTCTTTTGCCACACGTCTCCAGTGCAGGTAAGGGCTGTAGCGAAATTTCCTTCGATGCTCTTTCCGGAAAGAGTCGTGAAAAAAAATTGGAGCTTCGCCTTCAAGAGCAGGTCGCGATAGCGTAGTTGGCCTCGTGAGCACTGCCTTTTGAACTGCTAACCTGCTTTGGTTCTCAGTGGATGCCTCAACAGTGTATGCGAGGCAGATTACCTGGGTTTGATCCTCGCCTGGACTTTTTATTGGCAAGGTTCTATTTGGTGTCGCATTAGTCAGTTGCCAGACTGCCACCAAATCTGGTAGCTAAGTTTGTCCTGAAGTTGCAGCTTCCCTTTAAGTTTTCTGTAGAATGCTTGCACGGACGTCACTGAAAGCGCCATTCTGGAGCATCAGCATATAGGGACGTGAGATTTTCGATGTCACGTAATTGTTACCAAAACATCACATGCTTGTTATTCAATTACTCACGCTCAGAGAGGTTCTTGCCGCGTTGTTTTCACGTATACGCAACTTGTTTCTTTTGAAAGCCAGCATCGTGAGTCCCAGTTCATTTCAGAAGCTTCTTCCATGCTTGACGTCACGTGCAAGCCGTCCATCGGCTCTCACTGTTTTTTTTTTTTGTTAGTGTACGTGTGTATATGGCGCCAGTAAACTACGTGCCGCTTTGGGATCCTCAGTATTTTGCCAGCGTCCATGCTTTGCCCGTCCCATGATAGGGCGCGAGTAACCTACGGGCCGCTTCAGGATTTTATTTTATTTATTTTATTTTATTTATTTTTATTTGTCGCAAAAAATATACACGCATTGATGTAGTATATACAGAAGGAGGTCCCATAGCACAAGGCTGAAAGGGGCCTCCTGATATTCTTAGTATGATTGGATTCTTAGTATGAATGCCAGCGTTCGTGATGAGCCCGAGTTACTGTACCCGAGTTGCCTGTGTCACGAGGGAGCCAAAATGGCACACACAGCTACGGAGGCATTCTATACATATTTTCACAGGAAGGAAAAAAAAACACCGCTATGATGGGCTGTGCGCGGGAGTACAAAGGCTAAGGGCGCAGCGTTGCCAGTGCATTTTCGAGGGGACGCGCCCATTTCCAGAGCCAAAGGAGGGCTATGACGGCGCCTAGGGAGGCGTCTATGAAAAGGTGAATAATTCAGCGACAAAGACCTATCGTAAGCAACGCTACCCAGGTTGTGTGCGGACTTTTGAGACACTCTTCAGTTTCCCCGCCAAATCCGTCGTTGCGCGTCGGTTTCCTATTTTTGAGACACTTCTAGTCGAAACACGTAAATTCTCCACTTCCAAGGCACGATCGAGTCCGATCTGTTGAATGTAGAATGAAACGTGTTGTGGAAAAAAGGGGGCTCAGACTTCTGGAACGCACAGGGACTACTAATTAAAACGGCTGATGTCAGCAGACCACACAGGCACAACGGATTATTTCGAACTATAACGGTAAGCCGCAACTGCGCAGGCGCAAATACCCCTGCCCCTCCACAAGTCTGGCAACCCATTTATGTGTCATCAAGCATAACCTGGCCTTTTAAGGGTCAAGCTCATTAGAATGAGTGTCATTCCCTCGTAGTTGTATGTTGAAGTCGCTAGACTGCACCTGTGCGCGCTGCGCAGGTGCAGACTAGCACAGCCATGGTTGAAGTAGCCACTTCCAGTCAGTTTTCGCGTTGTTCACCAGATAACATTGTATGCATATATCCTTTGTGGAAGGACGCTTTGACAGGAGGACGCTTTGACAGGTAGAATTGCGAAAAACCAGAAAAAAAGGTAAAAGAAAAAGGAAAAAGGCGCGTGTTGCAATTAGTTACATAAACATGCAGGGTGGCAGAAAGAAGGCAAAATGGTTAGAGATTGAGGAGCAGTTAAACAAAGAATAGATAGGCGTGTATGCGGTTACAGAAACACACCTTAGAGACTTGGAAGAGCCACCACATATTGAAAATTATGTTGGGGAAGGGTGTAACAGGACCATATCGGAAAGGAAAGGTGGGGGTGTAGGAATGCTAATTCATCGCGGAGCCAAATGGGTTAGAGTGAAACAGACGTATTCAGAGCACCTCTGGGTTCTGGGCACAGTAGGTGGAAAGGAAACGTGGCTAGGGGTAGCCTACTTGTGGACGGGGAATAACTGCAGAGAAAAGAATCAGGAGATAGTGGATTGCATGAGTGCGGATATTAAGGAATTTGGTATTGGGGCCGAAATCATCCTTCTAGGGGACATGAATGCCCACATACATGACCTTGACGGATATTCAGACACCAATGGGAAGTTATTACTAGATCTTTGCGAGCAACATATTCTGGAGATAGTTAACACGGGGCCTAAATGTGACGGCCAGATCACATGGGAAGTCGGAAACAGGCAATCAAGTATTGATTATTGTCTCATGACTGAAGGAATTTACCACAAACTGACAGAAATGAGGATAGACGAGGAAGGCATTAACAGCTTGGGTAGTGATCATAAACGAATAACATTACAAATGGGATACGAAACTAAAAATATGAGCATGGAATCAAAGTCTGGCAGCTCGTATTTAAATGACAAACAAATAATAAATATAGCCACAAGAGTCGAGGAAGAAGTAGGCGAAATACCAGGCAAGGACTGGGAGTATAGTGAGCTGTTACATCTAATGACGAAGGAGATAGGGAAAGAGAAGAAAACTGTTTGCTGGAAAGGAAAAAGGAAGCCAAAAAGTTGGTGGAACAAGGAAATCCGGGAGGCGATCGAGAAGCGACGCGAAGCATCACGGGAGCATAGAAAGGCGAAAAAGGAGAAGCGGCCGCAGGACGAAGTCAAAAAAATATGGGAAATATATTTAGAGAAAAAATCCCTTGTACAGAAATTGGTAGAGGCAAAAATTAAAGGTGAAAGTAAACGCTGGATGACAGAGATACACGAAAAAAAGGAGGCCGCGCCTAGGATTTTTTGGAGCCACATAAAGGCGCTAGGTAGGAAGTCTGTCACAACGCAACAACATATTCTAGATGAAGGAGGAAATCAATTGGAAGGGTACGAAGCGCTAGGTTACATCCAAAAGGTAACAGCCGATTCGTTTCAAAAGAGCGTCCAGGGGATCTCCCCGGTGAGTAAAAGTGTGGCGGAGAAAGCAACAGAGGAAGAGCTAGTGCTTGATAATTTCAACTGGAAAAAGGCCGAAGGAAAAATTCCAAAGCGCACTGCCGCGGGTTTAGATGGGATTCCCGTTAGCCTCATTAACGAACTAGGACATAACACTAAAGAAGCATTGTTAAAAGCAGTAGAAAAAAGCTTAAAGGACGGACAAATACCGGACAGTTGGCGACAAAGTAGAATGAACTTAATCTATAAAGGCAAGGGAGAAAAGGACAAGATTCGCTCGTATAGACCACTAACCATTACATCGGTACTATACAGGTTGGCGATGCAAGCAGTAAAAATGAAAATAGAAACATGGGCCGAACATAACGATATTTTGGGAGAACTTCAGAACGGATTTCGAGTCGACAGGCGGTTAGACGATAACCTGTTTGTTCTCACTCAGTGTATAGAAATATCTAAAATAGAGAATAGGCCCTTGTACGTGGCTTTTCTAGACATCACTGGGGCATACGACAACGTTAATCAGGAAATTTTGTGGGATATATTGAAAGGAATGGGCATGGGCGACGACTGTATACAGCTTTTGAGGGAGATATACCGAGAAAATACAGTTTGCATAGAGTGGGAAGGAATGCGTAGCAAAGAGAACGTTGAGGTTAGCAAGGGTCTGAGACAGGGATGTCCTTTGTCCCCGCTGTTATTCATGCTGTACATGGTGAGTATGGAAAAAGCGCTAGAAGGTAGCAACATTGGTTTAATCTGTCAGACAAACAGGGCGGCATGATGATTGAGCAGAAGCTTCCAGGTTTATTTTATGCGGACGATATCGTCTTATTTGCGGACAGTCGAGATGATATACAGCAGCTGGCGAATATATGCGGAAGGGAAGGTGAAGCTCTTGGACTAGGATTCAGTGTAACGAAGTGTGGATTGATGGTATTCAATGATTCCTGTGATCAGACGGTGTCCATACAAGGCCAAGAAATACCGAGGGTAAGCGAATACAAGTACCTTGGAGTATGGGTAAATGAGAGTGATAGATACATGGAGGTACAGGAAAAAGCCTCGGCAGCAAAAGGAAAGAGGAATGCGGCAATAATGAAGCACAGAGCGTTGTGGGGATACAATAGGTATGAGGTGCTTCGAGGTCTGTGGAAGGGTGTAATGGTTCCAGGGCTTACTTATGGGAACTCAGTGGTGTGCATGAGGGCAGAGGTGCAATCGGGAATGGATGTAAATCAAAGGACTGTGGGACGCCTCGCGTTGGGTGCTCACGGGAAGACGACAAACGAGGCTGTAAAGGGCGATATGGGGTGGGCAGGTTTTGAGGCGAGGGAAGCGCAGAGCAAAATAAGGTTCGAAGAAAGGCTAAGAAATATGAAGGTGAGTAGATGGGCAGAGAAGGTGTTCCGTTATTTGTATAGGAAGAGCGTGGACACACAGTGGAGAAAAAGAACTAGAAGACTCACTAGTAAATATACGGCTGGTATTGTAAGCCATATGTCAACAAAGAGCGTTAAAGGAAAAGTCAGGGAGGCGGAGAGGATTTACTGGATGGCAGCTATGGAGAAAAAACCGGCTTTGAGTAACTACCGAAAGGGCAAAAATGAAATAAGGAGGGAGGCATTTTACGATAATTCAAGGGGAAGCGCTTTACTGTTTGAAGCGAGATCGGGTTGCCTTAGAACGCGCAGTTATAAAGCAAGATTCAGTAAGAAGAAGAACAATGCACATGCTGCGGGAAAGATAAGGAAACGGCGGAGCATGTTCTGATTGAATGTGGAGATATCCACCCAGGTGTACGTTTGGGCACGAGCCTACAGGAAGCCTTGGGTTTTAGGGACAACAATGGAAAGCTGAACACACCCGCGATTGAAATAAGTAAGAGACGGTTAGAGTATTGGTGGCAGAAAATTAGAGAGAAAGGACAAAAATAAATATTGGAAAAATAAAATATGGACAGTGTGCCGTAAATGGCAGAGAACTTAAGCTGAAAATTTACCTTTTTTTCCATTAAGATAGAATTTATCGAAGTAGAGGCATTAGGCCAACATCAAAAAAGAAAAAGGGTTTTTTTTTTTGTCGAGCCTGGTGGCATACTTGTCACCACCCCGTTATAAAGGGGACGCTCATAGCATCCATCCATCCATCCTTTAGAGTTACTGTATATGCTACCGTTAGGTAGCAGAGTTGCGCAACTGTTTTCCGAGCGCCGCTCGCTCCGTCTACTGGAGTTCGGCTCCCCTATTCGCCGAGCGCCATCATGTGGTCATAGGTGGCTCATTTGCACTGCGGAGAAGCCAACGCTACGATGATTCCGGGCAGATCAAGCTTTGTTGCGTCTGTTGTTATTCTCACCGCACTTCTTCGGTACTGTAGTAATGTTGGTCGGGAGAAATGTGGTGTCAAGTGCATTCTGTGGTAAATTGTAGTACACACAGACCATGTGGTTAGACGCGTGTGCAGCGGGTGTTGCAAGAAAAAGATTAGCGTTCAGTGAGGAAGGAATGAATGTTTGATTTCTTTTTATCTGTCCATGGCCCTGCAAACTTGCTAAATTTGTATTGCGCACAGATGCAGTGATTACGTTATACATGCAGAGTTGGTTAGCATGTGTCGGCTGCATACGTCCCAATTGGTCTGACTGGTATAACACTAAAAATAAAAGGAGAATAAGTTAAACTAGACTTATTCAAATCGGCAAGGTGTTGCAGCTAGCGCGTGAATTACGTGGTTTTAGTGCCACTTTCAAACCTTACGCGGAAGAAATGTTGGGAGTGACAGGGCTGTTGAACAACGATTCACATCAATTAACTGTCGTGAGCCGCGATTGTAATACGAGCGTAATAAAGAGCCGCGTGTAACATGGGCGTCGCACGGGTACTATCGATCGCTATCCAGCTCGATTCAGTTGAAGGCGATAAAACTACACCTGGCTTCCTCACACAGTTAACGAATGAGTCCAACACGATGAAAAAATTTCATCCCTAACTGGTTCGATCACGATCAAAAGTGCAGAAATAATTTCAAATTTGTAAATGAAAAAAAGCAGCGGAAAAGAAGGCGGAGCCAGTGTAACCAGCCATGAATAAAAAGCTAGTGTAAACCAACCATCTTAATGGTTCAACGAGCCACAGATCTTTGTTTTATCATTACATACCAAGAACGTAAGCATCAAATCAAAGCTTTTAGGCGCGACTGGAGCAACCGAGTTTTACTCATAACAATAAAAAATAGAAAGAAAGTGTAAAAATAAATAAATCTACGGTAATACTATAGTCCCTCAATATTGAGAACAATGTAGCACTCTGAAGCGCGAGCGTTGCTCTTACGTGGGTGCGAGTGGCTTTCCCGCAAGACTTTTGAACCCAAGATGGCGTACCTTGGCGCGACCCTGCTACCTAAAGGTAGAATATAGAGTAACTCTAATATCCTTTAGAGTTACTCTATATTGTCACGTGTTTGCTCAAGAAAATGATGGCAGTTGTACAAGTGCCATGAAGGACTACGAAATGGACGAAAGTGGCCACGAAGCTAGAATCCCCGATGCGAAGTCGAGTGATGCATTTACCCGTGGGAGTCATCAGCTGACCACCAGCACTCCTTATGTGCGGCCCTGTCCATGGTGTCTTGACCTTTCTAAGGTGGTCGGCGAGCTCTTATCGCATGATTGAGAAGTCGGCGCCAGTGTCGACCAGTGCTGTAACGTGATGTTCGTGAATGAGAACGCAAAGATCGGCACGTACAATTTCATCGGCATTAGTAGTCGTCGTCGTATTCGTCTTCGTTGTCGACATATCTTCTTGCGATGATAGCGGGAACTTTTCGGTGTCTCAACGATTGACAACCTTGCCCCCGGAGATCGCAGCAGTTAGTTTCCCCGGCGTGCGCTAGGCGAACGGCCTCTGCTGACGTCCGCAAATGTCACGTGCTTGGTCAAGAAAGACGATGGCAGTTGTGCATGTGCCATGAAGGACTATGATATGGACAAAAACGAAGAACTCGCTTGCGCGTTTCTTTAAAAAGACCGACCTGCCTTCACCGCAGAGCTTTTGGAGTCGGTTCTCAGACTCAACGGTACAGCTCGCCGGAGAAGAACTGCATACCATCCGCAGACAAACGAACTGGCGGAGCGCCTCAACAGGGCCCTCACGGGCATGATCAGCATGTACGTTGACAGGGAACATAAAAACTGGGATCAGATATCGCCGTACGTGTCCTTTGCCTGTAATACCGCTCAACAAGAAACCACTGGAATGACACCGTTCAGTCTGACGCGAAGTCACGACGACGTTGGACACCATGTTGCCGCATGAGTGTGACGACATCCATGTAGACGACGAAGAATTCACTCAGCGCACCGAGAAAGCCAGACAGCTGGCGCGTGTGCGCATCTGTCATCAACAGCATCAAGATGCACAATGGTACGACCCCCGACACAAGCTCATTAGCTACACACCAGGTGACATGGTCTGGGTCTGGTTTCCGATACGTCGACGTGGACTGTCTGAAAGACTGCTAAGACGGTACTTCGGCCCATACAGCGTCCCGTGACGCTTGAACGACATGAACTATGAAGTTGTTCCCAACCCTGACTGTAGTTCTAAGCGCCAAAAGCATTTACCCGAACTCGTGCACGTCGTGCGTATGAAACCGTATTTATCGAGTTAATCAGCTCCCGGTTACCGTGTTGGCGCGACGACTTCATACGCCTGGTAGAGCGCCTAAGGTGCGCATCGGGACGATTCCTTTTTCGAAGGGAGGCAAATGTCACGTGCTTGCTCAAGGAAGACGATGGCAGTTGTGCATGTACCATGAAAGATTATGAAATGGACCAAAAAGAAGAACTCGCATGCGCGTTCTATTAAAAAGACCGACCTGCTTCTGGTGTCTCAATCTCTGCGGCAAGACCTCTGTTTTGACGTCGTGACAATATGCTACCTCTAGGTAGCTACCTAAAGGTAGCATATTAACGCATGCCACCTTTGAATAACGAGTGCTGTGGCTCATACTCGTTTTGGGTGTGAAAAAGAAGAGAACGTTTGTTGCTCTGGTCCAGTCAACTCCTGGCTGTCGGTCTTCTTTTGTTCACGACGTCACTGGTGGAGACGCTGGGTACGTGTACTTCGGTGGGTATCTGCAATCTTGGAGACAACTACAACTCCCAGGGCAAGAAGCAGCCAGCGCCTGCGTGGTTTACCCCCTGAATTTGGTCCCTTGGCATCGACACCAAGAAAGATGACAGCTCCTATGACAATCCAGGCAGTCCAAACCATCGATGCCCATGGTTCTCCTCTCACGCATGTTTTTCATGCGCCACAGACACCAAAACCGTTCCATGGAGATATCTTCGAGGGTGTTGATGACTGGCTCGGCCACTTTGATCGGTTGTCAGTATCAACGAGTGGGACGATGTTCGCGCAGGGTTTACTTCTACCTAGAAGATTCTGGGAAAACGTGGTACGATAACCACGAGGGCTCCTTTGCGACATGGCAAGAATTTGGCCGACAGCTTCACGACACCTACTGCAACGCCAAAAGAAAGGAAAGGGTGGAACAAGCCATATTCTGCAGCAACCAGCTTGGCTTAGCAACAGCGCAACAACTTGGAGCTCATCCAGTTCATTGACTACCTGGAGGGACGCAATTCTCACACTCCTCGAACTTTTGCCGCTCGCTATCATCCTCTTGCTTCCGAGATGGAGTGCTTTACAAAAAACTTCGATTCTACATATGCGACGTATCTGCTTGTTGTGCCAACCATGATTTGTGGTGACATTTTACGCGCGTGTCATGACGAGCCATCGTCTGGACACCTCCGATATACGCGCACGCTGCAACTAGAGTTACTCGATATGGTACCTTTAGGTAGCATATAGAGTAACTATACTTGCATAGGAGATAGAGAACTGTAGAGTACCTTTAGGTAACAGATGTATATGCTACCTAAACATAGCATACACAGGAACTCTAGCTGTAACAGATTCGCTGCTCCTACTACTGGCCACGTCTCGCAAAAACAGTGATGCTCTACGTTTGTACATGCTGCGACTGCCAGCGACGTAATATTCCACCTTTACGACCAGCGGGACTGCTGCAAGCAACAGACCCACCGAAGGCGCTTTTTTTTTCAGATTGGCATGGACTTGCTGGGATCATTTCCCACTTTTTCGTGTGCAAACCGCAAGATTGTGGTCGCTACTGACTACCTAACATGCTACTGCGAAACAAAGGCGCTTCCAAAAGGTACCGCAGCAGACGTCGCCCATTTTTTGTTAACAGCATCTTCCTATGTCACGGTGCACCAGCCGTCATCGTAATTGATCGTGGGACAGCGTTCACTGCAGAGATGATGCAGGAAGTCTTGCGATTAATTAGCACGGAACATCGTAAAACAACAGCTTAACACATGCAAGGAAACGGGCTCACTGAACGATTCAAGACGATCATCGACATGCTGTCAATGTATGTGGACATCAACGACAAGAACCGAGACGATATAATTCCTTACATAACGTTAGCGTATAATGCTGCCGTACAAGAAAGTACCGGTTTGCACCTTTTTGCTTAGTCCATGGTCGCGAGTGACGACAATGCTCGATGCCATGTTCCTGCCCGACAACTTAGGAATGTATTCCTCAGATGTCGCTAAGTTCGCACAGTGCGTAGAGGAAGCCCGTCAACTTGCTCGTCAACGTATTCAGTGTCACCAAACCACCGACGCGCCGCTACAATCTTCGTCACCATGAAGTTATTTTCAAGCCTGATGATGAAGTCTGGGTGTGGACCCCTATTCGACAGCGTGGCCGTTCAGAAAACCTGCTTCGCCGCTATACTTTGGCTCTTACAAGGTCGTACGACGTCTCAACCGACGTTACTTATGAGGTTCTCCAGAAGTACCTTCGAGACGTTCTCGTCACCTTCCGCAAGCTGAAGTCCATCATGTTTCAAACCGTACTTTTCGCGCAGTAACTCACCATTCGAGGTCCTCCGAGCTCGGATACAGTGGGCCCAGCTCGTCGCTGGAAGTGTGGCAGCTTGGGCTAGTTGTATGGCATGACGATAGTTATAGCGCGAGAACAGAACGAAGACTTCTTGACTCTGTGTGGTCGTTTTGTTCTCGCGCTATAACTATCGTCGCTGGAGTCGTCCTAGGGACCCTGGACTAGCGGTTTCTCCCACGCCATTCTTCTTCATGCTTGTGAATAAAGACGTTTCTCTCTCTCTCTCTCACCAGTCGAGTGACAGACTTTAGTGGTGATTTTGCGTCATTCTTTTATTGTAATATCAAGTATATGGACACTCTCGGCTGGGTTTTGCCGCCAGCGTCATGCACTGTATATGTACACGTACGTATATATATGAAAACGCAAGAGAGAAAAAAAATCCAGGAAAAAGCACTCTGACGCGCGGAACCGAACGTAGGACCTCTGCGTCATGACAGCGAGGCGTTCACCTCGGAGCTACCCAGGAGAAGGTTGTCCCCATTTAAACGACAAGCTATTGATATTTACCACTTACCAGTGCTGTGTTTCCGGCATTACCAGAAAGATGGCGCAAAGAGCGCACGTTGCCACAACGCGTAGCGTAGCGGTGCCCGCTCTAATCTAGTGCGCGTACTTTGCCCGGCTTAGAAAAGGGCAGCGACGCCCCCCTCGCGCGCCCTTATCTCGTGGAGGCAAGGAGGAAAAGATCATACGCCTTGGCTGGCCTCGGGCTTTACGTGGGACGATTCTGCTGTAGTTACCGGACGCACAAAGGTCACTGCAATCATTGCAGTCTCCGTTCGCGAAAAGCGCGCGCTTTTCAGTCTCTGCGAAGTGACAAATGAGACGCTTATTCGCGTGCATCCGTACCTAAGAATACGTTTCGTGCGTAATTTGTGCGCGAGAAGCACGGGGCACGTTTCGATCAGCTTTCCATTCTGCGCGTGACCTTTCATATTGTTGCTATCGCGTTCATTCCTTCGACTTCGCGACAAAGCTGTAATTTTTGGGGGAAGCTCCTTATAACGGCACCCGTTCGTCCCTCGTAGCCGTTGTAGTGTGTAACAAGTATAACATTTTTACCTCCAAGGTGGTGCCGGTGAGAGATTTCTTCTGTGTGTTGTTGACCAATAAAAATAGTGCTCAATGTACATGCCAATGGCTGCTAAGGGGGAATGAGAGACAGGAGCATTCGGCTTTTAGATTAACACGCACGCTGCAATCCCCATTAGCAGCAATTGGCATATACATTGAGAC
>WOVY01002925.1:0-27422 GCA_013436015.1 Rhipicephalus annulatus
ACGGGGTAGTGTGACGAAAAATGGCACGAAGCAAGACGAAGGAGGTCTTCAACTACATCGGCAACAAATGCCGCCCGCGATCACTGATGATGACACGGGGGGATCCATGGCGTAATATAACGTGTGACAGCATGACCTGTGAACTTGAGTGGCCGTTGCCGCAGGAATCGCCGCAGTTTCGGCGTAACGTGTGAGGTGGTCAAGGCCACAATAATCCATCGGTTTCCGTTCGTTGATCGCGGAAAAGGGCCGAGCAGGTCGACACCTACGACGTCAAATGGTGAACTCGGGGTGCTATGGGATGAAGTAGTCCGGCTGGCGGAGTTGTAGGACGCTTGTGGCGTTGACATTGCTCACAGCTCGCAACGTATGCAGTCACACTTTTACGCATCTTCGGCCAGAAGAAGCGTTCTTGCGTGCGATAAAATGTCCTAGAAAACCCATATGGCCAGATGTTGGGTCGTCGTGCATTGCTCGAAGTACGTGTTGTCGAAGACTTGTAGGCACAACTAGAAGTAGGCGAGGCCTACGCCGAATAATTCTTTTTGTAAAAAACGCCATCCTTTACGACGAAACCACGTTGACCGTTCGTTCCGGAAATAAAGAAAGAAGCGAGACTGTTGTCATTGCGTTGCTTTGCTCGAAAAGTTGTTAGGTCGGGGAACGGAGTATCCACTACAGCCAAATATTCATCAAAGTTGTCAGCGTCACACTCGGTTGTCGGAAGGGGAAGTCGTGAAAGGCAATCAGCGTCGGCATGACGACGACCACTCTTGTAGCAGACTTCAAAGTCGTGTTCTTGCAATCGTAATGCCCAACGAGCAAGACGACCAGATGGGACCCGTAGTCCAGTCAGCCAACATAAAGAATGGTGGTCCGTGACAATCGAGAATCGGCGTCCATAGATATAAGGGCGAAACTTGTGCACGGCGAATATGACCGCGAGACATTCCTGCTCTGTGACAGTATAGTTTCGCTCCGGCTTACTTAAACAGCGACTGGCATAGGCAACGACGTGTTCAGCAGCTCCATGGCGGTGTACCAAGACGGCGCCAATACCTACACCACTGGCGTCGGTATGAACTTCTGTGGCAGCAGATGGGTCATAGTGGCGAAGTACGGGTCCTGACGTAAGAGCAAACTTGAGTTGCGAAAAAGACGACTCGCATTCCGCTGACCACCGAAAAGGTGCGTTCTTGTTGAGTAGGGACGTCAAAGGGTAAGCGAGGTCAGCGAACCTGGGCACGAAGCGACGGAAGTACGAGCATAGGCCCAAAAAGCTTCGCAACTCTCGTACCGACTGAGGTTGTCTGAAGCTGCTGACTGCTGCGACTTTCTGGGGGTAGGGTCGAACGCCATGCTTGTCCACCAGGTGACCGAGAACAAGAGTCCTCACGGCTGCCAAAGTGACACTTCTTAGAGTTCAGGGTGAGCTTAGCTCTCTCAAGGCTGGTGAGAACAATGTCTAGACGAAGGTTGTGTTCATCGAATGTACGGCCAAATATTATAATGTCATCCCGGTAGCAAAGACAAACTTCCCACTTTAGTCCACGTAACACAGAGTCCATGAAGCGCTCAAACGTGGCTGGAGCGTTGCATAGGCCAAACGGCATTACATTGAATTCAAATAGACCATCTGGGGTTATGAAGGCCGTTTTCTCTTTGTCATTCGGGTGCATGGGTATTTGCCAATAACCAGATCTCAAATCCACGGATGAGAAGTACGATGTCGAATGTAAACAATCGATGACATCATCA
The DNA here is from genome assembly GCA_013436015.1 of Rhipicephalus annulatus. Lineage (NCBI taxonomy): Eukaryota > Metazoa > Arthropoda > Arachnida > Ixodida > Ixodidae > Rhipicephalus > Rhipicephalus annulatus. The sequence continues at coordinate 1,759 of WOVY01002925.1, forward strand.
ATCCTGGGAAGCGGGTAGACATCCTTTTTAGTAACAGAGTTGAGCCGTCTGTAATCCACGCAGAATCGCCATGTGCCATCCTTCTTTCGGACAAGAATCACAGGGGCAGCCCAAGGACTACACGACTCTTGAATAACCCTTTTCTTTAACATCTCTTCTACCTGTTGAGTAATGACCTTGCGCTCCGCAGATGAGACACGGTATGGTTTCTGCCGGATAGAGTGAGCGGATCCTGTGTCAATCTCATGGCGAGTATGCCACTCGGGTACACTTATTTGCTCTTCTTTCTGCGCAAAGTCAAATATAGTAGCGTGCTTCGCAAGGACTTCGACCAAAGCTTGACGTTTTTCTGATGATAGCAACTTGTTTACCATACTCAGAAAGTTGGCTTCTGTATGGTACGTTGCACAAATAGGATCTACTCTCTCGTCACTTAAAGATGCAATGAAACTGGTCGCATTTTGTTCGAAGCGGGCGAGTCGCATTCCGCCGGGTAGCATAACAGGTTCATTTGAATAGTTCGACACCCATAAGGCCGATCGCCTATCACTGATCGACAGAACACAATGTGGAATGAGCACATTTTTCTTGGCGCAATTAAGAGGAATGGGCTCCAGAAGAACATCAAACTTTCCGGCGTCCGAGGCAGATGCGTCAACGCGTACGGTTTTCATCGAGTTGGGCGGCAAGACAACATCCTCAATGATGGTGATAGATCCTTGACAGCACCTAGGATCGTCAGTAAATGCCGATAGCATAATCTCGCCAGCACCGCAATCTACAGTAGCCCCACACTCGCGTAGAAAATCGATGCCCAAGATGATGTCATGGGTGGAGCTGGTCAGGACAGCGAATTCAGCCTCAAAGATCTTGTCACCCAAAGTGACACTAACAACACACACACACCGATCGGGCACAATGTCTCCCCGCTCACTGCACGAAATGATGCACAACTGTCTCAGCGAAACATCACTTTATGTCCTAGCCGCAATTTGAAGTTAAGACTCATCACTGAAACAGCTGCTCCAGTATCTATCAAAGCCATCGTAGGAAGTCCATCAATAAGCACGGGGACCCTATTTTGAGTCATAAAAACGGGTGGAGGCATAGGCGGATGTAGTGACAAATGTTCGGCGACCTCACCTCCATTGGCCGCACCACCTAGTTTCCCGGAGGCGGGGAGGGTGACGCGTCGACCAGGAGATGGGGAACGGAACCGGCGTGTTGTGGGGGGGCGTCAAGCTTCGCACGGAGCAAGGCGAGTCGTTGCGTAAATTCCGGTGGAAATTGCGTCCTACATGTATATCACTGTGGGTCGTTTGCTGGAAGCCGTTCCCAACGTACGCGTCCCGCATTGAACGCATACCACCGCGCCAGCGGTTTTGTCGAGAAGAAGGTGATGGTCCCTCGTAGTAGCGTTGCTGGGGGCGACGCCTTTGACCACAGAATCGAGCCACATGTCCACGGAAACCGCAGTTATAGCACACAGGGGCCTCACGCACGTCGCCAAACCTCCCACGAGGCGCCATGTGCCCATGATCGTCCCACGAAGACACCATTGTAGGTGGTTGGCGGGAGGCGTTCTTGAAACCACGGCGATGATGTAAGTTGTCGGTTGGGGGCGCTGGTGCTCTTGATTGGGGCACATCATATAGCGTGGCATCAACGGCAGCACACATTGCGTCGTATGGCGGGGAGGTGTTGATAGCAGGTGCTCTCGGCGGGTTGACAGCATCACGTCGCCCAAGTTCTTCGCGTACAATTTGCCTGATCATTGCGGCAAGATCACAGGGGGATGTTGGAGGGATGTCGACACTTGCAACGGTGGTGACGTTGGCAAGTCTACCAAATTTGGGAGTGATGCGCCTAGCCTTCAGTGTCTCAAACGTGCGGCAGTGTTGTATTACGTCCGCTACAGACGCCAAGGTGTCCTTGCCGATGAGGAAATTGTAGACATCCTCAGCAACCCCTTTGAGAAGATGCCCAACCTTGTCATCTTCTTTCATGCGTGGGTCTACAGACTTGCACAATTTCAGGATCTCTTCAATGTACGTTGTGCATGTTTCACCGGGGACTTGAGCACGCTGCATCAAAGTTTGCTCAGCGCGCTTCTTCTTCATCAATGGGTCCCCGAAACAGCTCGCTATTTCTTTCTCAAACGCTTCCCAGGTCATTATTGTTTCTTCGTGGTTTTCAAACCACACCAACGCCGTCCCTTGAAGAAACAATCCGACGTTGGACAACCGGGAGGCCGCATCCCAACAGTTGTATTTACTCACACGGTTGAAGTGTTTCAGCCATTCGTCGACGTCTTCTCCGACCCTCCCTGAGAAGCTTCGTGGTACCATGTGCCGGGGCCACGCAGCGCCAGACGAAGAGTGCGTGGTGTCGCCGTCAGCAATCGGATCCATAGAGAGCGGTGGTAGACCAGCCAGTCGGCGGCTTCGGCGTAGTTCTTGAGGTAGCGCTTCCGTGATCGTTGGCCTTGGATCGCTCCGCTGTACCTTGCACCTTCCACCAATCTTGTTACGGTGCGATGGATGCCTTTATTTACAGGAGATGATCAATGCGAGAGTCCAGGGATCTGGCCGATCACCTCTCGTGCCAACCTCGTTCTCCTCTTCTTCCACGCGCATCCTCAGTATCGTAGCAATATTATAAGGCACGACGGTAAAGTACACTTCGTAGTGGGTGAGGAACGTTTCAATAGTTGCTATAAGCAGGCTTCTATGTAGTACATAAACATGAAAAACCTATTACATCAGCAGGAGTGTATTTTCTTCAATAAAGGCGCGCGTACGGCCAAGTTGTCCGCAAATAAACTACGTTGTCACCTTATGAGATACGTCAGAACCAGGTGTTCTTACTTTTTCCCATTTAGTATTTCCTTGCAACGTTGACTTTGTATCTGGTGACGTTGCGTATATGTAGACATACACCGTGGAGCATGTGGTGCGCACTCTGCGAGATATGTTCGTTTAGTTCCTCATTTCTGCCATTTTTTTTACTATTTCAACCGAGTGTGTGGTATCTAAAGTATACTGTTTTTTGTAGACATCCGACACGCACAAATTCCATAAAGAGAAGAGAAAAACACATTAATATCGGGCTGAACGATATCTATTGTGAGCAGACCCCTCCGCTTTGGTGTAGGTAACCTTCCCACAAGTGTAGAACAACTATTTGAATCTTTCTGGTTGTTTAAGTAAACCAGACGGTCATGTTCCAATCACATTCGCGCGTACACCCACATCGAGTCATCGCGGTAACCGTGTCCACGTATTAATTAGTGCAAGGTTTCTTGTGGATACGCGGCGATGATGCGCGGATACGAGCCGAACTCATTTGGCTTAGTCACTCAAGCGATGATCTCATTCTCGCTAGCTGAGCCGCAGCCATGGAATTGGTTATACATACATCCGTGTCCTTGTCGAGGAGGCGCGTTAGAGAGAACACGTGCCCAACGCAGTCGCAAACTCGACTGCCGTTTCACGCGCTGGTGGGCCGCACCCTTCTGATTAGAGCGAATCTGGGGCCCCGCCGGAAACAGCGGGTGGGAAAAATAACAACGGCCTGGCCACTTGTTAGCGTAATTAGCGATTCCCCGCCGGGAAAAACTGAGCCGCCCGCCGCCTCTCGACGGGGTTGCAGCGTCGTGTGCAAGACCGTAGAGTACTACGATCCTTATCTTATAGAGCTATAGGGCTTCATGAGAATGGTACCGCGCGCTCATATGTATATGGTCGGTATGGTTCTACAAGGTCACGGACATGCTATCTGTGTGGTTTTTCACTTCTTTCACGGATCGGGACAGCATATGAGTGTTTGTAAGAATAATTATAGCTGCTCGTACACTACCCCGGGCGCAACTATAATTGCTGTCTAGTAGAGCGTTTCTTGGTTAGGCAGTTCGGATGTCTCTGCCACTTACCATGCAGTCCCGGGGCCTAATTCAAAAACCTTTCAGTGCGTAATCGCAGTCTGCCATTGGTCAATAGGAAGCCATAATTACGTGCCAACACGCAGGAGATAAGCGGATATCTTTTTTTGCTAACAATTCTAGACTCGCAATCAGTTCTCACATAGAGCGCTGTAGATATGACCGAGAAGGTGGATGAAACATCAAGTTTTCTGCCCATATCTGGCATGGCCCCTCAATGGGGAAGTGATTCAAAACGCAGCGCAGAACGTTTTCATGTAAATAGGGTCTGATCTTTAAGTACGCATAGACTCACGCACTGTGAAAGTACCTGCGGCAGCTAATTACCGCTAATGTTTTCTGTAGAGAAAGAACGGAAATGGGCGCGTTATTGGATATTTGGATGTTACTCACCACTCGCGGTTATCGCACACTGGCAGTTTCATTTTCGGTGTGATTTATAAAGCCGCACCTTATAGCTTTTATCGCGAGCGCATTACTTTCAAAATCACCTGGCGTTACTGGTAAGGGCTCGTCGTATTCTGGCGCTGTAACTTCATAATTGGTCTCTTACGTACAGAGCTAGCAAACACGAATGATTTGCACGTGACGTATAGTTTCGTTTTCGGTCGTTGGTTTTTGGTCAATGGCAACGCTAAATTAGCTGGTCATTGTAAGATAACAGAATTTCCTTTTTTGCGCATTATTAGCAGCTCTTCACAAGTACTATATTCGTATTGGCAAAGAGGCACCGGATAACGACACGTGCTACGCTGTTGCGAGTCGCGGCGACCACAGTCTGCGGGTAGCGGGGCCGATCGCCGTCGCTCCGTCGAGCCAAGGACCAGGGGAGAGCTTTGAGCAAACTTAACGGATTTATTTACATCTTTACAGGGAGTTGTCGAGATGACAGAAGAGAAGAGAAGAACTAGTGGTTTCCCAAACCACGAGCGTGGTGGTTGAACTTTACTTAGTTCAGAGCGACGTCCAGCACTCTGCCGCGTCGTTTTACGCCCTGTCGGGCTCCTCCTCTACGAGTCGACCACCAATCACGCACACACAGGTGAGGGGGGGGAGCATGCAAGGTCCCCGTGAACACTGCACTTTGGTGGCACCAGCAGGGCTCTTCCTCGTCGTGTGTGAGCCTTTAGTCGAGAGTGCCCACGATCCTGGCCGCATACTTCAAAGGGTCCGCCGATTATGTTCGCTCAATTAGCGGGGCGATCCGCGGCAGCCGCCGCGGTCTCCCCCAGGAAGACGGCGTCCCTGTTGTCCTCTTGGTGGCGTCTTGGCGACACTACGTCTCGTACTCCGGGACAATGCCTGGCGGGCATAGTCAGTCAGCGGGTCGGCTACTTGACAATGGATTAAACAAGTGCCGATCTTTTGAGAGGTGCCCGGTTCGTGGATTCCTCTGGGGAGAGCCCTTTGATCAGCGCCGTCGTCGTCTGCCGGTTAACGCGCTAACGATGCGTGGCTGGCACAGGCGGGAGATAGAGCGGCGGCTCCAAAACCCTCTTTGGCGACATTCCACTCCGTTGGCGCCGCTGTCAATCAGCAGGCGACGTCTCGTGGGGCCGGCCTCTGTTGCTTCCTCCGTCCAGACGTGGCGAGACTGTCCTTTTTGCACTAATCCGGCGTGGCAAATGACTCGCTGGGTCAAGGCATAGCCCGATCGCTACAGCTCCTCCGCCGACGGGAAGATCTCGGACGTCGGGTAGTATCAGCTGCTCGACGGGAGAGATCACAGTAACCGCAGTCTCCCAACACCACTGAAACCACAAAGACCAACCACTAGAACCAGCAAGCGCCGGCAATGAGTTTTCGGCAACCAGGCCGGTCTTTCAAATGTGCCACAATGCACCTACGCTTTTTTTTTTTCAAATGGCAACCACACTAATACTCTTGCCCATAGCTAAAAATTTCGATTATTCCAAATACCCCTTAAAATCATTACGGAAAACGTCCCTCAACGTTCCGTATAACACGACGCTCAGCTAAAGAATTTAACTGATCCCTGAGCACATACCGAAATAACAAAGGGTAATGCAATTTCGTATACTAACACGCTTATTTGCTGAATGTAGTTTCATGTCAGCCCATGGTTTTAAAGAACGCACAAGACTTTGCTGTGCGCTCTAGCATGACATCTTACTCTCATCCAAAGAGCGCTAGCATACCTACACGCACCTAACATAGGCGATATCTCTCTCACCTAGGTGTCCTTAAACCCTCCTCTGAACGTGAATTTTCTCGAGAAACAAACGCAAGGAACAATCACACTTGAGGTACACGTCAGGAGTGCGTAACAAAACAGGCGTTAATTTTGCGCCAAAACCCCTGTACCGAATGTTTCTCCCCATGAGCATTTCGAAAATTGCTTTGTTTGGTTTATTCTAAAACCTTCCCAAACATTGCTCATTTACTCTATTGAAGACGGCATGCGATGCCGCGCTTAACTAAAGGGCACGAAGCATAGAAACTCCGGCGCCGCTCGACTACGCTACCGCGCTTTCAAAACTAGCGGGCGTACCAAATCTTCATTTGCGACTTGCGTGCTCGTATCTTAAAGAAAACTCCTTTCACGCAGTCAGTTGACTGATGCGGGCCACTGCTTTCTCATAACGCTGAACAATTCAACTCGAAATTTTGACAAAGTTACACGCAAACAAAATCTAGAGGGAAGAAAAAAGTGTCCAAGCAAACTAGCTGTGGAGATGACACAGGAACACCACTTTAAAACCAAATATAACCAAACAAGTATGTTTCAAAATAAACTCCTGTGTCCGACTCTCCCTCCTACAGCTGTCGCTTCCCCTTCAGCCGTACACGCGGCGGTCGTGGTCTTCGACTCTGAAAACGCGCGAGACGACAACGTGCACGAGCAACAAGCTTAACTGCAGCGTTCCGCCTCATTTGCGATTTTGGCGGTCTTCTATCAGTTCGGCGTAGGAGACCGGAGCGATGCGTGGGACAGAGTGGCCATGCTTTCTTTGGGCTAGCTCGCGTGTGGTGCTTAGCTATTGTGGCTTTTCCTTTTCCTCTAGGACCCCTTCTACAAACCCGTTCCCGCAAAGCTTTAAATCTCCTGCGTACATTCCGTCGCGGGGATGCGCGCCGGGGCCTACCCTTCCGCCGTTGGAACCTCACTTTACGCCACAAAGGACCTTTCTTTGAACTGGCTGGTAACCTACTCTTGGGCCGCTCGCCCGGCTGATTGCCCCCTCTTTCACCGCTTCGCTTTGTCGCTCGCGTACGCCTCTCTCGTTTCCGGCGACGTCTGCGACCGACCTGTCCTGCACCGCTGGTGAATTCGTTGCCGGTTGAGTTATCAATGGTTTTACCGCTCAAGGGTGCCTCTGCACCACCTGCCACAGTGTTTCGGCACTTTGATTTCTTGGCTCTGTCGCCCTGTCTGGCCGATTCACCTGTGCTAACGCTGTACTCAGGTGCGCCCTGAAACGTTCTGTGGATAGAACGGAAAGAACGGCGCTCTCCACGCAATTCCATTCGCGAACCCGCTTTCCTCTTGCTTTTCGTCCGGTCGCTCGGACGCATGCAATGTAATTTTGACGCTGCTGCCAAGCTCTTATTTGCTACGCTGACAGGTTTTGCGCCTACTTTTACACGCGTAGTACTGTTCGTCTTTCTCGCGGATTTGCGACGTCTCTTTCGTCTGCGCTGCTTTTTGCGTGTCACTTCCGAGCCTCCCGATCGCATCTCACACTCGTGAACCCTCTCACAGCTTTCGTCAGCTGTCTCAGTCGCGCGGTCTAAATGATTTTTGACCTGGTCATCTTTATTCTCACCCTCTAGACCGGCGGACTTGTTAACACACTTACGAACAATGCAGCTGTTTCCCTTCGAAAAATCTTGCTCGCATTCCTGAGAGCTGTCTGCAACTGCACTGATACCCTTCTCTACGCTCGCTGCTTCTGAGCTTTCTCCGGTGTTCTTGCCTACTTCGACCTCATTTGCAAGATCCACCATCGCGACAAACACAGTTGAGGTCTGTGCCAGATTGTCTACAGCTATTCTAGCTGTTTCGCTAACAGTTAACTGGCAAAGCACCTCGTCGCACTCGCTCTGGCCTTCGTCGGCCTCTCTACTCAGCGCAGCCTCATTCGCAGCACTCAAACTCGATTTGCCTTCGAATCCGCCGCTATGTTCACACGTGCTAGCCTTCTCTAAAGCTCTGGGCTGCACCTCGCACTTCTCGTGCGCTACACTTGCGGATGGCTGAATCTTCCACTGCGTTGCCTCGACTTTTTGTTCTGACAGTTCAATCTCTAGGCTGAGTGCTCGCTCGAACTCTTCACCTCGCTCCCGTTTTTCTATCTCCCATTTGCTCTCACTATTCACCTTGGTGCTATGAGAGACACGCGGACCTCTCTCAGGCTTGGTTTTAATACCAGCACACCGTCGCGCGTTCTTCAACGGAGCGTTCGGGAGCTTGTACTCCATTTGCTTTCTGTCAGCTCTAATGCCGAAGCACCGCAGTAAGGCTGCCTTAGCTACATTGTAATTATTGAACTCCTCCTCGGAAAGGTACCCTATTCTACCAATTGAGTCGCACGGAAAGACACTCAATAAGGCGATAGACCAATAGTCTTCGTCGAGCCTTAGGTCTCTGCAAACATTCTCGTAAGAGGTTAGGTAACTCTCTATATCCTCGCCCTCTTCGAATACATGGATCCTCGAATTTACTTGAGACCATCTAAGGCACTGTATTGATCTTCTTGTCTCTTCCAGTTTTACCTTTAGGGTTTCCTTCCACTGCTCTCTCTCTTGCTCTCGCCTTTCCTGACGCTCCTGTTCCTGTTGTTGAATCTCGTTCCACGTTTCTTTAATTTCTTCACTGGTCAGATTCAAGCCCTCGATAGCGCCAACAATTGCGTGTTTCTTCATCCCCGCATCTACTTCTGCTCCCAGCTCCTCCCCAAGAATCAGGAGCTGACTCTTCAACAAACGCTTCCAATCCATGACAGAGAACTAGTGTGGTGCAGCTCACTCTCTACCCAGAAGTTCCGTAAACAACTGCTTCTGTGGTAGCCTCTACCAGCGAAAAGATTGCACTTCTATCTTATCAGCCTGGCAACCAAAAAACCAAAGCCAGCACTCACCAGTCCACAGCTGCCAGTCTCCATGATCTCGGCGTGTTGTTCATTCTCCGTCCTCCAGGCTCACATCCAACCGCTTGCCATCCAGTTGTTATGGATGGGAAGGAAGGTGGCTGATGGCATCCCACCGCTGCCAACCAGTTGTTGCGAGTCGCGGCGACCACAGTCTGCGGGTAGCGGGGCCGATCGCCGTCGCTCCGTCGAGCCAAGGACCAGGGGAGAGCTTTGAGCAAACTTAACGGATTTATTTACATCTTTACAGGGAGTTGTCGAGATGACAGAAGAGAAGAGAAGAACTAGTGGTTTCCCAAACCACGAGCGTGGTGGTTGAACTTTACTTAGTTCAGAGCGACGTCCAGCACTCTGCCGCGTCGTTTTACGCCCTGTCGGGCTCCTCCTCTACGAGTCGACCACCAATCACGCACACACAGGTGAGGGGGGGGAGCATGCAAGGTCCCCGTGAACACTGCACTTTGGTGGCACCAGCAGGGCTCTTCCTCGTCGTGTGTGAGCCTTTAGTCGAGAGTGCCCACGATCCTGGCCGCATACTTCAAAGGGTCCGCCGATTATGTTCGCTCAATTAGCGGGGCGATCCGCGGCAGCCGCCGCGGTCTCCCCCAGGAAGACGGCGTCCCTGTTGTCCTCTTGGTGGCGTCTTGGCGACACTACGTCTCGTACTCCGGGACAATGCCTGGCGGGCATAGTCAGTCAGCGGGTCGGCTACTTGACAATGGATTAAACAAGTGCCGATCTTTTGAGAGGTGCCCGGTTCGTGGATTCCTCTGGGGAGAGCCCTTTGATCAGCGCCGTCGTCGTCTGCCGGTTAACGCGCTAACGATGCGTGGCTGGCACAGGCGGGAGATAGAGCGGCGGCTCCAAAACCCTCTTTGGCGACATTCCACTCCGTTGGCGCCGCTGTCAATCAGCAGGCGACGTCTCGTGGGGCCGGCCTCTGTTGCTTCCTCCGTCCAGACGTGGCGAGACTGTCCTTTTTGCACTAATCCGGCGTGGCAAATGACTCGCTGGGTCAAGGCATAGCCCGATCGCTACAACGCCTACGACCTGTTGACATGATGGATGCAGCTGCCAAGACGTCACGGTGGTTTTCATTCGTCGCGCTGTTTCTTTGTGACCGGGCCTTTAAAAGGAAACAAGAGGAATGGTAGAAGAAAACAGGGAGATTCAGGCCGATGCACCACCTGTAACTGCTGTACTGGTGCAGTGAATGCATGGAACGGGCGTCAGCGAAACAATCCATGAAAAATCTGCAATCTTCTCCAGCTACGTATAAATGGTTGGAGTACATTGTTATAGCGCGTAGTGTATATTGGTATTTCTTTAAAAAGTGCACAGTTATTGTATCTCATTACATGCTATGAGCGTCAAAAGAAAAGGGGGGGGGGCACCAGAGGGCTTGCTAATGCACAAGCATGACACGTGTAGTAATGCTATAGTCTAGTTAGCGATGAAGCTTTCGTTAGTACGCAAACTGTGTTTTTTTTTTTTCGGAGCTTGAAGAGACGTGATGCAGCTTTATAATTCAGGTAGCGTAAATACATCAAAGGCAACGCTCATCAGACTCCGAAAACCAGTCAGAGAAAAGGTCACCGCCGTATACAGGAGCCGAATGGCCCGCCATTAAACGAGTAAGCCGTGTCTTCGTGAACGATATAGTGGGTGTCTGTATACGCGGAGGCTTGAGCTGGCTTTACAATACGGCTCCAGCCACACAGAGTCCGGCTCACGACATTCCGCGCGAGTGGCTTCTGCTGCGGCACTTTTCCACCGTAGAAGAGCATTACGCGTAACCCCGATTGGGCATCCCGTTGCGGCGCGCCTGCGCAGACTCTGCCGCCGAGATAATCCCACGGCAATCCGCGTTATCTCTCCTCCATATACACCGACTCGGAAGTGCTGCTTTTTCGTCCCAAATGTGCAATGTATACAGGCGTCGGCACCGGCCTAGGACGCATCCGTAGATATAATCCGGTTCATTTTCCTTATCGCCTTCTCCCTTTTATTCCTAGTTTCCTAGGCTTCCTATCTAGATTCAGTCCGACTCACAGAATGGCAGAGTTTCGCCGCGCACCGCGCAATAAGAAGACGGCGCTCATCATTCTGGACTCGTTCCTAGCAATGTTATCTTCATTTCTTCGGAGACGTGTGTATTTCACGTTTTTATCGCTCGCCGCGAAAAATCCACGCCATGTCACGCACTCTCTCGGTCGTCTATTGGTGTTCGCGGGAGGCCCAGTGCGGGGACCACACCAACGTCGTCTTCGTTGGTCGTGGTAATGGTGGCGCATCGCAGCGGCGATGGCAGCTTTCGCTCCAATCTGTGGCTGTACCTCGTCTTGCCTTTTGCTTTTTTTTTCCTTCGTGGTGGTGTTCTTTTCCGTCTTCCCCGCCTTCTTGTTTCTCTCCACGCCTCTGAGAGCTTTCGGCGCCGCCTAACTTTTCTTTTTGCGAGCTCTGCTTACCGCATCTTCGTACGCGGGAGTGAGAAAGGCGAAGCGCTATTTATTTTCTGCTCGCCCTTCTACTTTATTTTTCTTTTTCCCGTACAGCGGCTTTCTTTCAGTAGAAGCCTCAGTGACGGAAGACCGACACGATCATCTCTCCGGTTAATCTTAATCGTCTTACGCGAGGCAAGACGCTGAGAACTTGGCGGAGGCACAACAAAAAACAAAAAAGACGCTAGATGGTGGGAGGAACGAGCTTCTGCGGCCGTCTTTGAGCAGCCCTGCCTTCTTCCCCTTCTCCAAGTTTTCTTCTGACACTGTGTACAACCGAGCCCCGCCGCGGTGGTCTAGTGGCTAAGGTACTCGGCTGCTGACCCGCAGGGCGCGGGTTCGAATCCCGGCTGCGGCGGCTGCATTTCCGATGGAGGCGGAAATGTTGTAGGCCCGTGTACTCAGATTTGGGTGCACGTTAAAGAACCCCAGGTGGTCTAAATTTCCGGAGCCCTCCACTACGGCGTCTCTCATAATCATATAGTGGTTTTGGGACGTTAAACCCCACATATCAATCAATCACTGTGTACAACCGAGGCGAAAAAGTGCATCCCTTCGTGATCGGATCGCCCCGGACCATAACGCTGGTTCGCCGCACCGCACTACGCTCAGGCAAAGCAGAGTGGCGAAACTCTTTTTTTTCTTTCTATCCGGCATCTACAATCCGGCATCTACAAGTTCGGCGCTTTAATGCTGCTCGGTTTCACTGCTTTGGTCCGGTGCTGCAAGCGTAAGGTGGTTGTGCTGCTCTTGGCGGTGGTAGAAAGGGGTTTCGTGTGGAAGTAGCTTTTTATCTCCGACTTTGATCTCGGCTACTATAATTTTATGTAGGTATATGGAAAAAGGAGGTAAAAAATAATGCCTAAAGAAAGAGCGACAGGAAACCGAAAAAAGAGGACACATGAATGACTAACTGAACGTAGGAAATAGCGATAAATGGCGACCAACAATCGAATGTAATCCTACTTCTGCGATTGCAGTGTTAGGTTCGGTTGGGTAGGAGGCTCTGGCTATCGAGAAACTTCAGGGATTTATAACTAAGTGCGAAAAAAGGAGAAGCCTATCTGTGTATTTTTTTCTTCCCTTCATTGGTCTTTGGTTCGTTTTGTTTATTCAACGGTAAATCGGGAGTGAAGCTTTTGCTGAAAGAACCGAAAAAGTCTATTCGTATTTATATTGTACCTGGCTTCTTGCCAACATCTGCTGTTGTTGCTGTTCATCAACATATATCGCAATACTAACCTGATGATAGTTGTAGGCAGTCATTACGACGATGGCAATGTGGGTTGTCAACTTCCGCTGAATGGGCGTTGATGTGCTTTTCGTTTTTGTCGCTAACTGTGAACATCAGACAAAACCATTCAGTATCCGTTTTCTCTGGCAGAAACGTGCCCAGCTGGCTTGAGAAAACTGAAAAACTCACAGCATATACACGGAGTGAATGAAGACGAGTGGGGCGATGCGTCCGTCCGTCGTTCCGTCCACATGTCTGTCTGTCTGTCTGTCTGTCTGTCTGTCTGTCTGTCTGTCTGTCTGTCTGTCTGTCTGTCTGTCTGTCTGTCTGTCTGTCTGTCTGTCTGTCTGTCTGTCCGTCCGTCCGTCCGTCCGTCCGTCCGTCCGTCCGTGCGCCCACCAGCCTGTTTTTATCACACCACAACACGCATCGGACGGACGCTTTGCCGCACTCATCATCATTCACTCTGGGGATCTGCTGTGAATTACTTATTTTAACAGTGCCATCTATCCTCTTTATTCGTCAACTATACGAAAACCACTAACGCCGTCTACTGATATTATTTCCAAGGGCACAAACACACAACGCCATCTAGTTAGCAAGTCTTGACACTAACTATAGGAGTGGCTACTACAGCAGTACTATTACAAAGGAGGGAACGACCCGCACCGTAAACAGCTTCGCCCCAAAAACAAACCATGAACAATGAGCGTCGTGAGACTTGTTTTCTTTTTGGAAAGAATCATTAGTAGTGTTTCAAAAAGGTCACTGAAAAAATATACATGAGAAGAAGAGTAGGTGCGCGATTTCGACATGTAGTTGACATGTGGGCTTTAACAACCCAAAACCACCATATTATGATTACCAGATACGCTGTAGTGGAGGGCTCCGGAGATTTAGACCAGCTGGTGTTCTTTAACGTGCACACAAATTCGAGCACATGGGCCTACAGCATTTTCGCCTCCGTCAAAAATGCAGCCGCCGCAGCCGGAATCGGATCCCGCGACGTGCGGGTCAGCAGCCGAGTGCCTTAGCCACTAGACCACCACGGCGGGACATTCGATATGTAGTGCTTAGTTCGTTGATAAATTAGGACATTACTGGCTGACCGAATGAAATAACATAAATATAGCGTGGAATGTACAAACACTTTGTTGGACGTTTTGGCACCATGCAGAGTACACAGAGCATCTCTCCGTGAGAAATTAAACGCCATTCTCTCTTTAATGCATGGAACAGTAGGTAATCACCGTAGAGATCACGCTTGCAGGGCAGTGCACAACGAATCCCGTCGTGTAATTGTTACATGCAACAGGTTTCAATTTTTTTTTGCAACTTTCATGGTTGCTCCTCGTGCTTGCGCTGCCGGCGCTTTTGTTCGACCTCGTGTAAAAGTGCGCCACCTGGACACAAGTATAAATTATGGTTCTGCCATTCACAAACTAAGCAAGAAAAAAAGCGATAAACATTCGCGATAAAAATGTCGTCAAACGTAATACCGTTCGTATTCTTCACCCGCTATACGACTCCTGCTCCTCAACTCTTGTCTCTTCTCTCGCTTCACCCACCACATTTCTTTTAAAGTCGCGGTTGTCTCTCTTCCGGTGTCATTCGCATCTGTGTTTCTTTTTCTGCTTTAAAGCGTGTTGTGTGAAAGAAACGTGCGTTTCCTGCTGAGAGCGAAACGACCAAAGCTCGCAACGTTGCATTCAACGCGGGCGAGCTCAGCAATAAAATCGCTGTACACACATAAACGCTTCACGGTGGTGCGCTTCTACGCAAGCGAAGGAATGCGCTGTTATATATATATATATATATATATATATATATATATATATATATATATATATATATATATATATATATATATATATATATATATATATATATATATATATTTATATATTTATATTACCAAGACTTGTCGTCTGGTTTACTGTGGAGAATACCTCTCGCGAGAAAAAAAAAAAACGACAACTTGGGAATGGTGGACCGTTGGTTTCTTTGGTCGTGTAGTTATGTGCATACAAGCATATACTTCAGGCTTCTGCCCTCCCCCGAAGAAAAAAAACAGCAGAGGAAGCAAACAGAAGTGCTATATAATGAAAGCTGTTGACTCTGGGGAAGACTGTTGTTTGTCCGCTGCTGGTTTTCTTCACTTTCAAATGTTTCATACGAGCGAGTCGTTTCGGACGCGCCGGTGAGAATATAAAAACAAACAATAGCTCTAAGGATGCTGTGGAATAAATTCAAACATGAAGAGCATGTATACATTTCTTTCTCTCTCTCTCTCTCGCTGTGTGTGTGTGTGTGTGTGTTTGTGTGTTTGCAGGAGCGTACTTCTGTAGCGTTTGTGGTCCTACCAACGTGGCGTGTCGAATGTAATACGGGCCCATTCCATTCCTTGTGGTTTACAAGCCGCCCTGTGGTGACCGTGCTCGGCTTTGGCTTTTTGAGATGCGCGGTATTCTGCGAAGGAGCTTCGACTTTGTGCGCATGAAAATAGCCGCGTAGGTTGTGGTCATACGTTGATGAAAGTATACGTGACCACATTAGAGATTGTTTACTTAGCGTCCTATGGTGAATCCTTATATGTCTGCGTTGCGGCGTGTAAGATTGTAAGTAGACGTTTCACAGCAGATACTGCCAGTTTACTTGTCATTTGTTTGAACCGAATGCTCAACATCATGAACAATGCGACGAAAGGGGCTAAATGGTTCATGTTGGCTTTGGCGGTGCGCTTACGGTAGTATACTTGACCACGCCTATATGAAGCCCTTCACGAAATCGAATTAAGCAGGAGATTGTTTTACCGATGGCTCACTGACGCATGTTTCGGCACCCTGAGATGCCGTGATAGCAACCTTGACCACTGTTCTCTCCCTGTCGTCTTTTATCCGCTTCATAATCATTATTTTTTCGAACTAGGGTATAGGTATGTGCGTTAGTTGCAGTGAGAAGCTAAATTTTACCATTGCCAAAGCCACCATGAACAAGCTGCTATACAACTAGAACAAGCGTACTAGTGGGCCTCAAAGTATGCTCATTGTATGTTTCATCGTTAGTTGTTTGGTTGCCTCTTCATGTTTGCAGATTTTTTCTCTTTCTTCAACAGTACGAAAACGGTTATACCGGCAAACTTCTACATCTCATCTGCCCACCTAATTTTGTGTCCCCCCCCCCCCCTTTGGGTGTTTCGCTTGTCTTGGATTGATTGATTTGTGGGGTTTAACGGCGCAAAACCACCATATGATTATGAGAGACGCCGTAGTGGAGGGCTCCGGAAATTTCGACCACCTTGGGTTCTTTAACGTGCACCCAAATCTGAGCACACGGGCCTACAACATTTCCGTTTCCATCGGAAATGCAGCTGCCGCAGCCGGGATTTGAACCCGCGACCTGCGGATCAGCAGCCGAGTACCTTAGCCACTAGACCACCGCGGCAGCGTCGCTTCTCTTGGAATCCAGTCGGTTACTCTTAATGACCAGTGGTTGTCCCGCTTGCATGTGCCACGCTCATGTACATTTATGCACCCCGATTTCACCTCTGAACCCTCTAACTTCAGTTTGTAACCTCACCATTTCTGATCTCTTTCTGCCTGTCAAGGTTATACATATCATTTTTGTTTCCAAGGCTCGCTGTATCACACTCAATCTAAGTTGAACCCTCCTTGTAAGCCTCCAGGTTTATGCTACCTAGGTAAATACTGGTAAGATGCAGCTGTTATGTTTCTGTTGTGGGATAGCGGTAAACTACCATTCATAACCTGAGAATACTTGCTGATTGTCATCCATCCCATCCTTGTTCTCCTGGTAATTTCACTCCTAGTACGGCTCCGCGGTGACTACCTATCCTAGTTCGTGTATTCCTTTACAACTTCGAGATTTCGCTACCTATCACAAAGCGCTGTCTTCTGTCTCTCGAGGCATTTGCGCATTACTTCATTTTGTTAATAATAATTTGAGACCTACTCCTACTCTTCTGCATTCTTTGTTCAATTCAGTGTTTACGAGTTGAATTCGTCCCCCGAGTTACTCATCAATGCAATGTCGTCAGCGAATCTACGGTTACTGAGGTACTCTCTTTTAGTTCTTACCCCTAACTCTTCTCAAGCTGGGACCCTGAAAACTCCATGTAAGCAAGCAGTAAGTAAGATTGGGAAGATCACGTCTCTGTGCTTTACGCCAATGATTGCGAGAGTAGTGGAAGTGTACGACATTACTAATGTCTTAATATCCCGTGCGTAGCATAGGCAGCCATTGCGCGTGCTGTTCAGCTATCAAGATCCAAATAATTGAGATATAGGAATACGAATCTCGAATTACAGCTCTTCAGCGCGATCTGCTGATATTTGAATGCTGATCTCCAAAGGAAAGGACTTTGAAAGACAGGGAGAAGGAATAGAAGTTGATATATATAGTGATAAGAGGTAACCGTAGATAGGAGCTTCATGCATGTAGCTATAGGACTGCTCATTCTATAGAACTCTGTAGCCCTCAAGTTACATAAATTATAAACTCAGCGGATTGTATTTCACCCATCATATGCCGGCTTGTGCTTACGTGTGTGTGTGGCTTTGTGCAATGAAATGCTTGTAGGTGGTGTAGGCTAAACGACGGTGAATGTTGCCTCTGATCCTAATGAACGTTTGCCTGTACATTGAATTATTACTCCCGCTATATATATATATATATATATATATATATATATATATATATATATATATATATATATATATTATATAAGTTATATAGCGGGAGTAATAATTCAATGGGCCAGTTAGTCTTCGTGAAGGTATGGGATATGGCACAACGGGAGCGTTGTCAACAAGAATAAATATATTTATTTCCAACAGTTTCGGGAGGGGTCCTCCCTTCATCAGGAGATGAACTCATCCTCTGATGAATGAAGGACCCCTCCCGAACCGAAACTGTTGCTAAATAAATATATTTATCCTTGTTGACAACGCTCCCGTTGTGCCATATATATATATATATATATAATATATATATATATATATATATATATATATATATATATATATATATATATATATATATCTATATATATATATATATATATATATATATATATATATATATTTAATAGTCTTTAGGGACAGGTGCTCCTATACGAAATAAGGGAATTCGGAACCACAACAACCTAACTCCATGGCCATGCTAAACTCAACTGTCACTTGCTGCGAGATGACAAATCACTTTCGTGTACACCTTTGCCATCTGAAGGAAATGAACTGTCTGAGACTCGGACACGCGGAGCATGCCTGAGGGACGGCGGAGGAGCACGGCAGTGAATGTACATCATGGAGAGGGCCGCGGGTCCCGTCAATGATAGGCGGCACCAGGAAAGGAGAGGGAAGTCGCAAAATTCTCCCTGCTAATGGCCCGCGAGCACGGCATAGCGACCATCCCGTTCTTCAATGCCTCTCCGGAGCTCCTTGCAGAAGCGAGGGGAAAGAAAGGAATACGTAGTGAGCCCAGACACAGCGCTAAGCCTCGCGAGGCTTCGTGTGGTCAACCGGACTTCCGGCGTTGTCCTTGGGGTGACACGGCCCTGGGGCTCTTATCGCGTCACCGCCACTTCGCCATCGCATTCGATCATCCCACGGGGTCCGAGCTGATGGGCCGCTCACTCGCGGAGATACGCGCCCCGCTTGGGCACAGATTGAGAAGGCGCCGCTGGCTTCTGGCTTTGCCGCGGGTTCCGGGAGCCAGCGTTCATCTCGGAAGCAACGCGCGCGAGGCGATTTGATGGCGCGTGAGGGAGCTTCATCAACTCTCGAAGAGCGTCGACGACGTGCTTTGTAATATCCAATACGATCCGCGCTCGGAGACCCCCTTTCCTTGTCTCGCATCCGTCCTAGCTTCTTAAACGATATTCACGCAATTCCTATCATAATACGCACTGTACGATGAAGCTGTAGGAAGGAAGAGGTAAAATTATGATTTAGCAGGACTGTGTAAAAAGCGGAAAGGTGAGAAGCCTGAGAGGGTAAATGAAATACTCTACTTGTATATGTCGGGTTTTCACGATGATGGGCGATTAGAAGTGGAGGAGTGGAGGATCCAGCCCTCATAAAAGGAGGCCACGGACAGTCTATCGTCCAAATATCATGAAGCACACTCGTTTTACACAAGGCATCACACAAGGCATATAAAACGTAGCGAAGGAGGCAAAATTCTGCTTTCGCAAGGAATTGATTGATTGATTGATTGATTTGTGGGGTTTAACGTCCCAAAACCACCATATGATTATGAGAGACGCCGTAGTGGAGGGCTCCGGAAATTTCGACCACCTGGGGTTCTTTAACGTGCACCCAAATCTGAGCACACGGGCCTACAACATTTCCGCCTCCATCGGAAATGCAGCCGCCGCAGCGGGAATCGAACCCGCGACCTGCGGGTCAGCAGCCGAGTACCTTAGCCACTAGACCACCGCGGCGGGGCCTTTCGCAAGGAAAGCGTGCAGCTTTGCTGAGAAAATTTGACTGATGCGTAACGATTGGTTTAGTGCGGGAACACATGGTGTTGCGTAATGAAGTTCTTCAAGTACAATAAACGCACATGCTGTTTATTATCATAATGGAGGGTAATATGTTCTGGACAAAACATAACACAAAATGTGGAGAATACTAGATCGTTCTATCCATGAGACTGACGCCGACGTGGGCGTTATTTAAATTTTATTTTGTGTAATTTCTGGTTAGTTGTTATTGACCGAGTACCAAAAAGCAAAGATGCAGTAACTTCAGTCTACGACAACGACGACGTCGACAATGACGACGATGACGACAACAACAACAGTAACAGCAACAACAACGATGACGACGACGACGACGACAACTACAACTACAACTACTACAACTGCAACGACGACTTAACGAATGAACAAGGACAAGAACAACAAGAACAAGAACAACAAGAATAGCAATAGCAACAACATAAAAACATTTTACCCAAAGGAAGCGTGGGAGGTGCAGTGGCGCTTGAAGTTGTGGGTAAACGATATCGAGAACCCAGCTCTTCAAGACACAGAGGGTTCAACGAAAATCGATAGAGTCAACAACCTGACCTAACCCCGTAGGTATACTTCAATACGACACTGTAACGTCTTTGAGCATTTGTTACCTGTGTGAAAGAAGTACAGCGGCAAGCTTTCGTTACATGACGCGGAATTAATCATAAGTGCCATCAGAAATAAACAAAGAGAAACAAACAAAAAAGACGATGTTTTTCGGGAAATTGTCATTCTGAATCTCTGGACGATCGGTATTCAATGCGGATGAGAGCGTCCTCGCAATCTGTCAGCTCAGCGACGCATATATTCAAGTCAAGTTGAACGTCCAATCTTTTATATTACTGCTGTCAGTGACGCGCGCTTGTGTCATGATACCGGGATGATTGATGATCTTAGAGACGGCCGTAATAGAAAAAGACACCCCCCCCCCCAAAAAAAAAAAGAAGGAAGCAATACTGGCACACACACTCCAATCTCCATTCCCTGCCTGGGCCTTGCGGGCAACGGCTCGGCAACACTCCTGGCGAGGATAATAATCGGCACCTTTGTGTTTTTTACGGGAAACAGTCTTGGCGAAGAACGCGCCATTCCAACAGCCCCTCCACTTTTCTCTCCACATACTCGATATAAACACAATATCGACTGTTATTGGCTACGCGCTCTGTTTATCGCCAATTCTGACGTGGTAGTCCGCAATGTTATTGCGCGGAAGGCTTAGCCACCTGTTTGCCAAGGCTTCTTTTGCTTTCCCCATGGCAGACATAGCCTTGACGATTATTTATTATACGTGCCGCGTTTTCAATGTCCACACGCATGGAGCAGCGTACGAACCCACAGTTATGGTCTTGAATAAACTAGAGGAATTAACTGTATGACTTTATTCCTAGTATTTTCTTTCTCTCTCTTCATATAATATATCTATATAATATATATATATATATATATATATATATATATATATATAATGTCAATTTAAGTCTTCATTCCCGTGCTAATACTAAAGTTGTTCCATTTTTGTTTGGCGATCCTCCAACAGACTTTGAGTCTCCCTCTGAAAATGCTTCACCCTTATATAGGAATTAAAATTTTTCGATTATGCTGGTAAACTTGAAGCACGAATGCCCCAATCTTGCAGGCATGCAGTGCAAAACCGCCTTAGTTTCAGAAGGCATTCGGAGTAGCACGCAGGGGAAGGTGGGGGGGGGGTGTATACAGTCCGCCGAGAGGACGACGGAAAAAAAATGGCTTTCAACCTTCCAGTTATCTTATGGAGCTAGCTTCATAAGGCACCGCCTGAGCTCTGTGGTTCCGGCAGCCTTCTCACTAAATTCGGACAGGCATCTGCCTGAGTCGATGTTGACGAGAAGTTATTCAGAATCAAATGGCACCACGACGTGTAGGTGTTTTAACGAGTTGCGTGAACAGAAGCAAGAGGATTCTATGCATTTCGTTCCGCAATGCAGTCAGTAAGCTGTGTCGTGGTGTACACCGTTAAACGAAAGGCACGCTACGTTTGCGCGCGTGAAGGCTTGCCGTGCGCACATCCTCCCACAGTCCGCTAACGACGCTGTTGCTCTGCGACAGCAAGGCTGAAAGGGGGACGAATTCGTTCCGTGGGTATGTATGCTCAGCGACACGTGGAATAACGATGCCCTTGTTGTCACATGAAGTTATGGAAAGTGGGTTTGAAGCTTAAGAAGCATCTCATATTTTCTTTATATTCTCGGCACACTACATCATCACCCCTACGAGAATAATTGCATGCAGGCAAAATTGGCAAGCGATATGTGCGCAGACATGTAATTCAATAATTCCTGAATCGATCAATGGTTGGTATACCTATTTGGATCTGATACAGTGTGGGATTAAAAGCGGAAGGGGAAAGAGCAGCGCTTCTTTGAAGTATGCCAGATTCACTATCGCGCTGGAGCATTAGCAAATGTAATAATGTTTCAGCGCGGTCATGGCAGGAGTTGTCTGAGTGAAGTGGATAGAAGGAATGAATGAAGTAATACCTATAAAATAAATATCAGATAAAATTGGGTCAGAACAGAGAGATGATGGGCCGCAAAAGAATACAGAGGGAAGCAATACGGCACGTGAATATCAAACGATGCTTCTTGGCATGAGTAAAATACGGTGTCTGCACGCTCCTTCAGAAGTTGTCGGGGACGGCTGCGAAGAGGAAAGCAAATTAAATAAGAGCAAGGCGCCCAACGCGGAAAAAACCCCTAGCTGAGTTACGCTGTAATCATTCGTCGGCGCTTGGCATTTCTGTTTTTTTCTCCTCGGGGCCGTGTATTGGGGCATCGAGAAATTCGACTCTTTGCAATCTATGTATATGAACATCCGTGCGAAGCAATTCGTTCTTGGCACGTGAATCTCTATTGGGAGTAACTGGTACTTTTTTTTGTTTAGTTTGGCTCTTTCTTGTGGGAAACCAAGGGTGAAGCTGGCAAACTCTGAACGGATTAGAAGAAAACGTAAGCGAGGCAAACAGGTATGAGTGGTACCCTTAAATAATAACAATAAAAGAAACCTCTCATTGCAGCGGCTGTTGGCGATGAAGGAGGCCTCTCCACTCTTGTCGGCCCGTTTCGTCATCATAGCCGATTTATCATCCGCTGACATCTTCGGAGCTTTTGTGTTTTCGTTCGATTCATCTCCTAAGATGGGTGGACTTTCCCGGATAGGATAAAAAAATTAGGTATTCCTCGAGCGCTGCCTTATGCTTTGTTGACTCTCCTCGTGTTTTAGCTCGCATGCAGTGTGTTTTGAGAAAAAAATGGCCATGGTTGTGAACGAGAAAAAAAAAGAAAGGTGGAGTCGTATAGCAGCTCGACAGAATTTTCGCCGTGCTTGTTGATAGGTATGCGTAGTTGGTGAGTATACATATAGGCCAGGACGGCAGACGGGTGAATACCAGGTTACGTGAGTAGCTCAACAATTCACGAAAATTGGGGGATCCTTACTTAGTCTTCGACTTTGAGAGTCGAACGTGATTAGCAATATCTTTTACAAGTGCGTACATCGAACACGTAGTGCGTGAATTTTTTTTTTTGAACTTGCTATGCGCCCACTGCGTGGCCTTAAATGAATAGGTGCAGCAACGCATGTGCCTTTTTTAGCGCGTGAACGGCTTTAAACCATGAAGTCATTAGGTTAAACACATGTGCTGACGCCCGATGGCAATGTACGCATGTAACGCAAATTATTTTTGCAATATGTAACGCAAATTATTATTGCAATATTTTATGTTGTATTGTGGAGCGTGTATACGGGACACGTGTGTTTGTAAATCATGAAAGTTACTTTCACTGCATTTCCAAGCAGCGGAAGTTATCTTCAATGTATTCGCCAGCAGATGCGTGGCTAGGAAGTGTGTGCTTGAAGAGGTGCTGGGCTCTGCATTGCGGTCCTGCATACGTGTCTTCCGTAAGCTGTACATATCCATGAGGAAAAAGCATATCATATGGCACTTCATCAAACGATGCAGGTAGGAGATAACGTATGGTGTGAGAATTAATAGAGAGCTTTAGAATAGCGCACCGTGAGCTCTTGCGGTTCGGTCTCTGCCATTGCGCATGCGTCGTTACGCGAGTCGCCGGTCGCGTTCGCGGCCCGCCCGCAGAAAAACCCGAAATAGCGGCCGCGTGTGCGGCCCGCAAGCGCTGCTTTCGAGGCTACGGTGTCGCTGCGATTGTGTGTTGTGGTTTGCAGGAGGGCAAACGCTATTGTAAAACTCATATGGCGCCCGCTATGCCGGCGACGTCCGCAGCGCCTGCAAACGATATTCTAAAATACCTAATGACGAAGCGTTTTTTTTGGTGCTCGCTGATGGACATTCCAAAACACTATGGCGTCTTTGCAGCTAACAAAGCAATGTTCAATCGTTTCCGGCACATTACATACATGGCAGTTAACAGAACGAACAAAAAAAACTTTTTTTAACCGTGTGCTTATCGGATATGTTTCAGGGTGGAGTTTGTAGAAAAATATTTTTGAGTTTGGTGGAATGTACATTTTTGGCACTCATTTCAACACATCGTGGCCTGGAAGACTGGAGTACAGTTTGTGGTACAACGGAAGCGGCATGAGCATACTTAGTAGATTCTTATGGGGTACCTTGTGCAATACTGTGTACACGTATTCTACAGAAAAGCGAGCTTTAATGAATTGAACGGCGAGGTAGATTTACTGCACAAATCCCACAAACAGAGGCGTTTGTTGAAGTTGGAAGAAACAATTAAGTCTGGTAAGCATCCAACAAGTGTAACCTGCAAGAATAAATGAATTAAGGATGACAATTTTCTCAAAAAGTAATAAACAATAGTGAAAATGTCTGCCACTATTAAAGGTGTTTTAATAATAACCAACCCGCACAAACTGGCTTGAATATGCTGTCACGATGCATGTGCTCAAAAGTCAGACTATATTAAAGTAGCGAGACACTGATGAAAGCGTTGTATATAAAAGCTTGCGCGATGCAAAAGTTGCAACACGTAATTCAAAAGGCAATTCACCTCATGGACATTTATGAGGGCGTAAAATTTAGGTCGGAATGGCACTCCATCTTGGTGAGCTGTTCGGACTCACCCCTT
The DNA here is from genome assembly GCA_013436015.1 of Rhipicephalus annulatus. Lineage (NCBI taxonomy): Eukaryota > Metazoa > Arthropoda > Arachnida > Ixodida > Ixodidae > Rhipicephalus > Rhipicephalus annulatus. The sequence continues at coordinate 26,185 of WOVY01002925.1, forward strand.
TTTTGTTTGTATACTACGATGTGAAGAACTCCCCAAGTGAAGAACTCATGCTGTTTTGGCCATTGAGTGTTGCTTGGCAACGCTTGAGCACTTATTGTCGCCATGTGATTGAAATTGTTGTTTGCAGAGTTCTTGTCTTTATTACGTAAATAGTCTAAAAAATACCATAAAAGAAAAAAAACACGGGTAGCTGTGTGGTAGAACGCCAGCTTGCCACGCAAACTACCCGGGTTCAATCCTCACTCAGATCCAGAATTCACTGTTTTGTTTATTCGCTTATCTTTCTCGATTTTTCGGTCATTCACAAGATAAAGATATTTCGCTCATAACCAACGTTGCCGACACCGGTGCCACAATTTTTGCGAAAGGAGTTCTTTAACGCTGGTCATTTAAGCGCACATTGTAGAAGCTCTGTGTGTCCACGCCTCTTCTCAGCCCAGTGGCGTTGCCAAGGGTAAAACACCAAGCTTGAAACCCCCCTCCCCCTCCCACCCACATTTTTTTTTTCCATGGCATACATGGCGCAAAAGGAAAATTTTCCTGCCCGGCCTCTTCTTAGATGTGACCCTCCACGCGAAAAAATATTTGTGCCTACAGGCCTGGCTCAACCCATGCGTCATAGTCGGCAGAAGCCATACAGAGACCATTAGAGAAATCATCGAGTCTGAGGAAAGTGATATGACTGGGGACTCGTGTTCACATCACTTCACTGACTGATCTTTGAGTAAAACTCTTGAGATTTCGCTACGTGCTGAGCAACGCGGACGTGAAGATTGATGAGCTTAGCTCTCGTTAGTTACGCTTCGGCCGGAGAATGTCTGTGGAGTCTGCACACACGCTGCGTGAACAAGCAGGGTATGTGTTAGCAAGATACTTTTCGAATGAAGCTATTTGTTAGCAGTCAGGATATCGTCCCGTGTCCTCTTTTTATTTTCCTGGTCTTTATCGTTTCTTCATTGATCGTGTTACCAGATAGAGCAGCTTTAATGCAAGAAAGAAGAAAGAAAACATAACACACAGGACAAGCAGACAAGTGCCCCTGGCAGCTAAGCTGTATTGTCTGATGCTTTTGTTTATCCACTAGCTAGGTTCAGTTTACTAAATACGTCCTAAGTAGTTTCACTATACTTAAAAAAAAAAGGCGAACAAGAAAGAACCTGTGCTATGAAAGTGGTTATCACATCTACACGGCCTTGTCAATCCACTTTCGCTAACAACCAACAAACAACAAAAAAGCA